>ML817239.1:75015-93045 GCA_009831015.1 Picea engelmannii | reverse complement strand
CCCCTCTCGGTATTGAACAACATTCCAACAATTGGTATCAGAGCGGGTTCCTTCACCACAGTCTAACCACTTCAAGGAAGATTCTAAGAAATCCAATGGATCAACAAGAAGGAATGTCCTCCAACAGAGCACCATTTTTCAAAGGAAATGATTATGCATTTTTTAGTATAAGGATGAAAAGTTATCTTATGTCTCTTGGATGTGATGTTTGGATATATTTGGTAAATGGTTACACTGCACCAACTACTGCACCTTCAGATGTTGTTGCAAAGAAACTCTGCAATGATAATTCAAGGGATGTTAATGCAATTCTGGGTGGATTAGAAAACCCCATATTTGTAAAAGTGATGCATTGTAAATCAAGAAAAGAAATTTGAGACAAACATAAAATCATCTATGAAGGATATGGAAAAGTTAAGAAAGAAAAACTTCAAACATATAGAGGGTAGTTTGAGAGTCTGAAGATGAAAGAGGAAGAAAAAATTGCAGAATATTTTCAAAGAGTGGATTAAATAGTCAATTCAATCAGCATTGGGAGAAGAGTTAAAAGAAAAAATTTGTCCAAAAGGTGTTGAGATCATTACCAATAAGATATGATGCCAAGGTATCTACCTTATAAGATCGAGAAGATCTTGACAAACTTACAATGGATGAACTTCATGGGATTCGTATAGCCTATGAAATGAGAACCAAAAAAGAAAAGTCATCAAAAAGAGAAACAACTTTCAAAGCATCAAAAGAAACAAAGAACCATGAGCATGTGCCAAATGAAAATCACTCAAACATGTCATATGAAGAAGAGGCAAATTTTATAAGGAAACTCCAGAAAGAGTCTGGGAAACATAAAGGGATGCTACCCTTGAAGTGCTTCAACTGCGGCGAAGTTGGGAATTTTGCCTCCAAATATCCCTATCCCAAGCAGGTGGATAGTGATGATGAAGATACTTATAACCATAAAGAACTTAAGAAAAGAAAAAATGGAAACAAGAAGAAATTATACAAGAAAAGAAAAACTTATACTCCAAACAAGACAATAGTTCATCCAAAATGAGTAAAGATGATGAGACTGAACTTTTATTTATGGGCATAGAAAATCAAAATAAAGTTGTTGATGAAAATGAAGAAAACTCTGAAGTTGAAGGAGAAGTATGCCATGAAGGAGAACTTATTAGTTCTCTTCAATAACTGATAAAATATGAAAAAAAGAACAAATCCTTAAGAGAATAACTATTAGAATATGAAGAAAAACAAAATAAAGTTTCAATAACCATCAAGGAATCATAACAAGTCATTATAGACTTAAAAACTAAACTCCAAGAAGCCAAAAGAATTGAAGAGGTCATAAGTAAACAACTCAATGAAAAGCAACTAGACTGTCAAAAGATAGAGGTTGAAATTGTTTTTCTAAAAAGAGAACTTGAGAAAGGAAACAACCAATCAAGATTTGAAAATAGCTCAAAATCTTGGATGATATTCTAAAGATTCAAAGATCATCAAGCAATAAGTCAGGACTGGGTTATGATAAAAATATCCCCATTTTTATTTCCAAGTGGAACCAAGTTGGCCACCCAAGAGAATGGTGCACCTAAAAAGTAATCTTGGTGTCAAGTAATTTCTTCGGTTCTTTGTGTAATGTAACACACCCGACCCCTAAATACTCTTTCAATGGGTGGGGCATCATAATTTTGTTTTTCCTAACCATCTCAAATCCTAAATCCGGGATCTCCATCGGCTACTTCTCGCCCCGAGCTTTCCAATGGTCGTCCCCACACTAAAATCTGAGTTCTTGTTTGCAAGTTATTGCCTCCTGAAGCTCTTCGGACGTTATTAGTCAAGGGCCACGTGGCATCCACGTGGGTCCATCTCATGCATCTCACCCATACTTCCATAAAGTCTGGAAGCTCCAAATTCTCATGTATCTATGGTGGAGATCCATCCACCATTTAACCCGACAACGGATCTTCTTCCTTATTAAGGCATATGCCTAGGGATACTTCAGTGTTCGTTGCTTCGGCGTTGAGTGCCCCTTTTGTCTACGCATGAGACCACTCAGAGTCCCAAACTCCCAAAGTATTGTAATATTGCCACATGGTTCCGACCTTCAGGCCTTTTGGTCACAAAGTCCTCCGGAGTCTCGAAGTCCCAGATTCCCAGAGTCCTGGTCACATCGCCAACTACTTTGGCCAGGAGGGCATGTACTAAAGGCTGACACGTAGCAAGGGCCAGGGGTGACACGTGCCCTCATCAAGGGGTGACACATGTCATGCTCTAATAGGCATAATGGGTCTGAAAAATGTCCATATCCCGGTGACACATGGCATCTTAGTTGCAGGTCCACGTCACCCTAGATGACGTCAATGGACCACGTCAACCCTAGACAAACAACCTGCTAACGTCCTTTAGATCTCATGGTCTAGATATGTCCACGTAGATCCATAGATCCATGGCTCTCGTTTCTTTGCAACTCCAGGCTTCAGAGCATATCGACTCACCACATATTGAATCCCCCAAAGGGCCAAGTATCCAAACTATCAGATCTGGCACCACGTTTTCTCTACCTGTCAACGGTTGAGATTTACTTAGTCATTCGCGACTTCGGAATCCTTCACACTTTTAAGACTCTTGGTTAAATTCCTCCGGAGTACCAAGTCTCTGGACTATAGGATCTCCTGCCACGTAGCCTCTCATCCAACAACTCTGGTCCAATAGATGACATTTGACAGGGGACAAAAGGGGGCCACGTGTCGCTCCATGACGCATTCCTAGTTGGATGGGAAATTAAGAGGAGTTCTCAATGGAGTCCCTAGATCGATGGTTAAGAGGGATCCCGAAGGATCGAGGATCAATGGTCCAAGTCACTTTGTAAGTTCGACATTCGGTAGTTAGGCATGCAACTTCCAGCGTCCTCCAAGAGCTCTGAATCTCCAAACCACGCTCAATCTATTGCCATGTGTAGCTAGCATTCACGGCCAGGATTCACTCTGGCTTGCAGAACTCCAGGGAAACTCGTGTGTCTCTATGTCTTCCATTGATACCACCGAATACCTGAAATTCTGGATATCCGTTGATCTTTGTACATGCGTCCCTCTATTCTCAACTGTCCATATTAACTTCACGACTCCGGCATTCGGGAGATTCGACGCTAGAGCACCCCTATTCTCCCGAAGTGGAACTTCGACGAAGTAATTAACGCTACCCCTTCCTAAGTTTGATCTAAAGACTGAGAGAGATCTCCACTAGATTCCCAGATCCACGACCCTCATAAATTCGTGACTCTGGCCTTCAATTGTTTTCGAGATTTGGGGAATCATAAGTCCCGAAGCTAAAGTAGCTTCAATCCTTTCGGGCTTAGTGAGGGGTTTCCAACCCTAGGTCATACGGGGTCATATTTAGGTTTTGGGCTACACTTAGCTCTTATTTGAGACTTGATTAAGGCCATGGGTATGAGCCCTCGATTGCATGGGTGGAAAATATGAAGGAAACACCCTTCTCCCATAGAGTTGAACTTGACATTCCCACTGAGGTAAAATAAAAATGTCAGCGAGACTTAGACGTCTCAGTTAATCCTACCCCAACTCTCCTACGGATTCACATCCCATAAATCTCTAGCGGCTAAACCGAGGTAAATCGAAGACCATGTAAATATAGCAGTTTACAAAAGAAAACGAGCATTTCTAATAAATGTTCAAACACTGCAAGACTTAACCATAAACACAAACATTCAATCATCGCATCCAATGTATTACACAGAGTATGAAAATACTTATCAGAACTGGAGAATGTGAAGTGACTACTGAAATGGGTGTCTGTTTCCACCTAACCATAGGCACAACCACTCTTAACGGATTTACCGCTGGCCACCCCTGAGCTAGACCATGATGCTCTAAGAGAAATTCTTTATCCTTGCTCCACGACAGTCAGGGAAAAAGGTTACCCTTCTCTTCCCACAGGATCTTGGCAACCGGTTCTCTCTACACCAAGCAAGGAGGTTTGTACAAGCACTTCCTCAGTCACTCGTCAGCCTCATTTATCATCTTGTAGCAAGACCTTGCATAGGGCTTCTTACAACCAAAACGATATTGCTTCTCCACTTTTCTCTCACCTCCATAGTCGAAAACATGCTCTCTGCTTTTCCGAAGATTGTTTCTCTACTCTGCTCTCTTGCAAATCTGCCTCTATCCCTCAAATTACTTCCTTTATTTCCATCCTCAACAAGGTTGCATGGGCCTGAATCCCCAACTTGTGGTCAGGTCTGGAAGCCTTAAATATAGGTACCTTGCCCCATCTCTTCATTAACTCTTGAGGAGGGCCTTCCAACTACCAGCCTGACTAGTAATTCATTTATGGGTCATAGGATTGTTGAGCAATTACATCAGTAAGTATTGGTTTGGTGAGGGTCATATAAACCATTCCTGCTTTCCCTCACCATATTTCTCAGAGAATCCATGGACTATCTTGGAAAACTCCCCCCTTTCAGCAGTTGTGCAACACATAACCATTTTATATTAATAACAGAAAATTCATACATTGACCCTTTTGTACAAAGATTCATCAAATCAAACATTCACACATATTTAGTCTGCCATAGTCTCTTGGCTAGTTATAGTTATATTTACAAACTGGGGGAAACATGGGTGTTACAATCCCCTCCCCCTTAAAGGAACATCGTCAGCGTTGTTCTGTCTATTGATATGCTTTGTATGTACAGAAGTAAACAAAAATGGATGTGCCTATTTCATGGCATCCTCCATTTCCCATGTAGCCTCATCTGGGCCAAAGTGTTTCCACTGCCCCTTAACTTGTGAAATGGTTATGTTCCTGAGTGGGGTTTTTTCCTTCCTATCTTTTATTCATTGAGGTTCTCATAGGAATTCTCCCTTGGGTTCCACCTGAATCACAGACCAGTCAATAATATGATTAGAATCATGTACATACTTCTTTAATAAAAAAACATGGAAAACATTATGTGTCTTCACTATGGAAGGAAGTCCAAAACTTCAAAGGGTCCACAATATCGAGGTTCCAGCTTGGCACAAGCTCCCATCCTCAAAGAGATTTTCCTGGGTCTAACTCAGAGATACACATGATCCCATAATTTGAACTCTCTAGAAGTCCTTTTCATGTCTTCATATCTCTTTTGTCTATCCTGGGCTATCTTCAAATTTTGTCTGATTTGGATTACTTGTTGTTCCATTTCCTTTATCATATCTAGACCGATTGTAGCTCTGTCTACTAGGTTGTTCCAGCTGATTGGAATGTTGCATTTTCTTCCATAGAGGGATTCAAAAGGGCTCATTTTTAATGACTCTTGATAGCCATTATTGTAGGCAAATTCTACCGGCAGTAGGTAGTCCTCCCACTTCTTGGGTTGATTCATTACATGCATCCTCAGCATGTCTTCTAACATTTATTTTACCCTCTCTATCTGCCCATCAGTTTGAGGGTGATAGGATGTACTAAAGAGAAATTTTGTTTCAAAACTAGCAAACAAATATTTTCAAAAGTTTGAAGTAAATTTTGTATCTCTGTCGAATATAATTTCCTTAGGCATGCCATGCAGTCTAAATATCTCCTTCATGAAAATGTTGACAATATCTATTGCCTTGCAAGTTGAATTGATGGGTATGAAGTGAGCAGCCTTGCTCAATTTTTCCACAACTACCATGATGGTGCCATTTTGTTTGGTTGATCTTGGTAATCATGTGATGAAATCCATGGAGATGGTTTCTCATTTACATTTGGGAATTGGTAGAGGATGCAACAACCCTGTTGGGTGTCGGTGATCTTCCTTGACTTGCTGACATTCTAGACACTTAGCTAAGTAATCAGCTATGTCATTTTTTAATGCGGGCCAATAAAATAGTTTCCTAGTGGTCGTGATCATTTTCTGATAACCAGGATGACCAGTGTATGGTATTTTTTGTAGTTCATCCATTATGAACCTCTTCAATTCGTCACAGTTCGGAATATACAATCTTTCCTTGTAAGTTAGCAAGACATCATTAAGCATTTGATAGCCTTCATACTTCATCCCTATGGGATCTTGCTTCAGGTATGATGTTCACGGTCTTGAAAAATGCATATGTTTCTTGTGCACTTTTTACTCTTTCTTTGATGTCTGATTCGTTGGCGCTTACAGCTGCCAACTGAATCACTTTCATACTTCTACTAAGGGAATCAACCACCCTATTCTCCTTTTCTTTGATATGTTTGATTTCAAAATCAAACTCATTAAGGAGAGTCATCCACCTAGCTTGTCTAACATTGAGTTTTGGTTGGTCAAAAAAATATCGCAACCCACTATGGTATGTCATAAGCACAAATCTTATTTCTAAGAGGTAATTCCTCCACATTTTTAAAGTGTGTACTATGGCAGCCAATTCCACATCGTGGGTCGCATAGTTGACTTCATTCTCATTCACTTTCCTAGATTCGTAGCAAATCACATGTCCTTCTTGCATAAGGAGTCCTCTGAGCCCTTCCTTGCAGGAATTTGTACACACAAGGAAGTCCTTGTTTGGGTCTGCAATCTTCAGCACGGGTGTATTGGTAGAAGGTATTTCAGCGCTTAAAATATTTCTTCACATATTGATGTCCAAATGAATTTAACCCCCTTTTTCTGAAGGGAAGTGATTGGGAAACCAATCCTAGAAAATCCTTTTATGAACCTCCTGTAGTACCCTGCTAGACCCATAAAGGATATGATATCAGATACATCCTTTGGGGTAGGCCAATCCATGATGGTTTTAATCTTGTCAAGATCAACTGCCACTCCTTCCTCATAAATAACATGGCCTAAGTAATGGACTTGTTTCTAGAAAAAGTCACACTTACTAAGTTTAGCATAGAGTTGATGTTCTCTTAGTACTTGGAGTACTAGCTTGATATGTTCTTCGTGCTCTTCTCTATTCTTGGAATAGATTAGGATATCATCAATGAAAACCAACACAAATCTATCCAAGAACTTTCTAAGTACGTTATTCATTAAGCACATAAAAGTGGTTGGTGCATTGGTAAGCCCAAATGGCACCACCACAAATTCATAGTGACCATATCTTGTCCTAAAGGTTGTCTTGTTGATGTCTTCATCTTTAATTCGGACTTGATGGTATCCAGACCTCAATTCAATCTTGGAAAAGATTGTAGCACCACTTAATTGGTCAAAAAAGTCATCGATCCTTAGCAAGATATACTTATTCTTGATGGTCATATTATTGAGTTGTTTATAATCTATGCACAGTTTGAGTGTGTCATCTTTATTTTTCACAAACAAGATTGGTGCTCCCCATGGAGACACACTAGGTCGAATGTAGCCTTTATCCCACATCTCCTTCAACTGTAGTTTGAGCTCAACTAGCGCTAGTGTACTCATTTTATAGGGAGTTCTAGACATTGGCACTGCTCCTGGTACAAGTTCTATTGAAAAGTCAATATCCCTTCTTGAAGGTAGACCCGACACCTCTTCTGGGAATACATATTTATATTCTCTTAATATGGGATGGTCCTCTAGGCTAGGTTTGTTGTTCTCAACGGAGTTCAACACTTGTATTGCATACAAGGGACATCCTTTTCTGCAATACTTATTCACTTGGAGGGATGATATTTGTCTCACTTGGACAGGATTTTGAATCCCTTGTAGGGTTACCCTTCTTCCTTCTCCATCTTTGCACTCCAAAGTTTTATTGTCACGATCCAACTTGGTTTTATCGGAAGCCAACTAATCCATGCCAATCAACATGTCATAAGATCCTAAAGGGAGCATGTTTAGGTTCGCTTGGGTGGGAAATATACATATAACGAACTGACATGCTAATATGACCTTTGTGACCTCTGTGACTTTTCTTTTGGTTCCAGTGGCTAGTTGTAACAGCCATGATTTAACATGTTTAACTTGTTGCAATTTACATTTCTCAATAGTTTGAGGGGAAACATAACTCAAATTACAACCAGGGTCAATTAAAATGGAAACATGATGGTTGGCAATCATACCTTCCATCTCCACCACTGAATCTTTGTGGTCATCTTGTTTATTATCCAAGGATGCATAAATTTGTGGCATGCTCTTGGCCACATCATTGACTATGGTAGCCTCTTGGACGTTGTAGACCCTCTTATTTCTTTGTTTCCTATGTAGATAGTCCCTCAACAGATGTTCCTCTCCACAACCCCAACATTTCAAGGGTTCTCTCTTCAAGTTATCAGTCTTACTTGGAACTGCTCCGAATGGTTTATTTCTACTCTGGGATGGAAATTTTTGTTGATACACACTCTTGGTAGGAAGGATCATCCTAGAGCTCTTCCCATGGTTCTTAAATCTCGAGGATTTGAACCCCTTCCTCTTGAATCCCGAATTGTTTTTCTTCTTCCAGTCTTCATGGGGTTCTATCTTATTCTTGAATTGCTCATAGAAATACCTTGCCTTTAAAATAGTATCTTATAGAGTCTTTGGCTCATCAAACTCAATTATGTCCCAGTAGGACTGAGGTAATCTACTAATAAATCGTTGTCTTTACTTTTTCATCCTTTATGTAGGACACATACCTTATCAACTCGAGAAATTTGTTGATATATTCATCTATGGTGAGTTGTCCTAGCTTGAGTTCATACAACTCCTTGGTATTCCCATCAAAGTACTTTTTCTGACAGATACTTCTTCTTGAAGTATTTCTCAAATTGTTTCCATGACAAGTCCTTCTCATGGATTCCTTTCACATTCCTAAGGTCCTCCCACCAAAATGGAAGCTTTCCCATTCAAATTGAAAATGGTTATCCAAGACTTTAAGTTTTCAGAGTAGTCATGGACTTTGAAGTACTTCTTCAAGCTAAGTAGCCAAAATTTTGTTTCTTTCCCCTTCTTAATCTCTCCATCGAAGGTGGGTGGTTTGGATTTCTTGAACTCTTAAGGTTCATGACTCTTGGAATGTTTCCTCTTCTTTCCTCTTGTCTAAGAAGGGGAACTTGTTTTCCCACTAGAATGTCCCTTGGAGTTTTCAGTGTCCTCGGAGGAATATTCCAATGAGTGTCTCTTGGCTCCATGTTGGGCCTTCCTTGAGATGCTCCTCCTGGTGTGGTCACTTTCCGGACCATGCTTTTGTATCTTAGGTGGACTTGGAGTTTTCTTAGTATGATGCCTGCCCACATGACTGGCATATGGACCATGTTGCAATTTCCTTTGTATATTTGATAGACTTTGCAGTAGGACTACATTCATTTTAGTCTGGTTTTCCTGCTCCTTTATCAGCCTTTCATTTTCATCCTTACAACTCTGTAATTATTCCATGAGGCTTCTTACAGTTTCAGCCAAATTTGGAAGGGTTTCCACTACCTTCCTTCCATTAGAGTCTTCCTCTCTATTGTGGAAGCTCTCCCCCAACTCATGGTGTGTCACCATCCCTTACGTTGTGGTTTTCATGTTGTTCATGAACTGCTTGAGTGCTGATAAAACATTTTATGTTAGTTACTAATCTACCAATTCATGAACAACACATATCATTGCAAGGTGAAGTTGGCTTCTTTATTTGGACACATTAGCAACATACAATGCAGACTTCCAAAACATCTATCAATCATAGAAGGTTTCGTTCCTCTCTTCAATAGGGGTTCGGACAAGTTTCTTATAGAAGAGGGGTAAGGTAGGGTGTTACCCCATAAAGTTCTCTAATAATATTTTTATGCGATTTGTGCATGAGCCTAATCAGGCCAAGTGTTGTTTCCATGCTCTGATACCAATTTGTAACACCCTTGACCCCTAAATACTCTTTCAAGGGGTGGGGCATCATAATTTTTTTTTCCTAACTATCTCCAATCCTAAATCTGGGATCGCCATCGGTTACTGCTCACCCCGAGCTTTCTAACGGTCACCCCCACACTAAAATTTGAGTTCTAGTTTGCAACTTATTGCCTCTTGTAGCTCTTTGGGCGTTATTAGTTAAGGGCCACGTGGCGTCCATGTGGGTCCATCTCATACATGTCACCCAGACTTCCTCGAAGTCTCGGAGCTCCCAGTGCTCTTGTATCTATGGTTGAGACCCATCCACCATTTAACCCAATGACGAATCTTCCTCCTTATTAAGTCATGTGCCTAGGGATACTTCAGAATTCGGCGTTGAGCACCCATTTTTTCTACGCACGATACCTCTCGGAGTCTCGAACTCCCGAAGTCTCGTAAGTTTACCACGTGGTTCCAGACTTCGAGCCTTATGGTCTCTCTATGATACTACACCCCAAATCCTCTGGAGTCCCTAAGTCTCGGACTCCCGGTCACATCACCAACTACTTTGGCCAGGCGGGCACGTACCAGAGGCTAACACGTAGCAAGGGCCATGGTTGACATGTGCCCTCATCAAGGGGTGACATATGTCACACTCTAATATGCATAAGGGGTCTGCAAAACGTCCATATCCTGGTGACACGTGACACCTTATTTGCGGTTCCACGTCACCCTAGATGATGTCAGTGGGCCACATCAACCCTAGACAAACAACTTGCTAACATCCTTCATATCTCATGGTTGAGATTTGTCCACATAGATCCATATATCCACGGCTACCATTGCTTCGCAACTCTGAGCTTCGGAGCATATCAACTCACCACATCTCGAATCCCCCAGAGGGCCAAGTCCCTGGATTATCAGATCTGGTGCAACGTGTTCTCTACCTATCAACAGTTAATATTTACTTCATCGCTCGTGACTTCAGGAGTCTTCACAGGAATCATAAGATTCCCTAGGATTATAAAACTATTGACCATATCTAGCATACGCATGCACAGGTACTCTGACAGACCGTCCTTACTAGACCTTCGAGATCTGTCCAGGGATGATCAGTCCCCTAGGATTATAAAATCCTAATTGAGCTACTCGCTATTGGTCAGGATACCATAGTATCATTGGCATCACTCCCCCTTTCAAGGGAGGTTATTTCGGACTATACCAAGCTTGTCTCAAAAGTTTTCAAACTTTAAACGAGACAGAGGCTTGGTCAACACATCTACAACCTGCTCATTTGTGCCAACATATTGGAGCTTTATGGCTCCCCTTTGCACCATATCACGAATGTAGTGATACCGAATTTCTATGTGCTTCAACTTGTCATGGAACACATGGTTCTCTGTCATCTTTATGGATCTCTGGTTATCACATAGAATCACGATTGCTTCCATCTCTAGATCAAATAGACCGATCAACAACTTTTGTAGCCATATGGCTTCACAAATGGTGGAACATGCAACAATGTATTATGATTCTTTTGTGCTGAGAGCAATACTGGATTGCTTCCTACTCTACCATGAAGTCATGGCTAACCCCAGACTAAAACAACATCCTAAAGTACTCTTTATGTCAGAAACACTTCCAACCCAATCTGAATCGGTATAACCAATCAGTCTAAGGTCTTGATCTCCATTTTAGAAGAGACCAATGTCCAACGTACCCTTAATGTATCTCATCACATGTTTTGCAGCAACAAGGTGAACACGTTCGGGCCCTACCAGTTCACAGCAAAACATATGTTTGTCTTGGTATTCGTCAAATACATCAACAATTCAATGATCTATCTATACAACATAGCATCAACCAATTCTGACGAAGTATCAACCAAGAGATTCAACTTTGTTTCCATGGGTTTATTCATGGATTTACACTCCAACATATCAAATCTATTCATTATTTCAACTACATACTTCCCTTGGTTAAGGAAGATCTTCTTTGGGCTCTGCCAAACCTCAAGACCTAAGAAATAATGCATTAGGCCTAGGTCTTTCATCTGAAATTCTGCAACGAGCTTCTTCTTATAATTAGTGATGAGCTTTTCTTCTCCAGTTAAGAATAAGTCATCCACATACAATAGCTATATAACAGGCTCATCATTCATAACCTTGAAGTAAAGGTTAGAATCAACTTTACTCTTGGTAAACCCAAATCGTCAGGAAATTGTCAATACTCCCATACCAAGCTCTAGGAGCTTGCTTCAATTCATACAAAGCCTTCTTCAACCTGCAGACATGAGTCTTTTTGTCTTCAACTTCAAATCCTTGAGGTTGTTCTATATACACTTCTTCTTCAATGGCACCATTTAAGAAGGTTGTTTTCACATCCATCTGGTGTAACTTCCACTTCATCTTAGCTGCAAGGGCTATGATGGTTCTGATAGAAGTGTATCTGGCTACATGAGCAAACATCTCTTCGAAGTCAATGCCTTCCTCTTGAGAAAAGCCATGAGCAACAAACATTTCTTTATATTTCTCAATACTTCCATCAACAACATGTTTTATCTTGTATAGCCATTTGGAAGAGACCACATCTTTTCTCTTCGATCTGGAAACTATTTCCCATACATCATTCTGTATAGTAGATTGGTATTCTTCTGTCATGGCATCTGCCCATTCTTTCTTCTGAATGGATTCTTCAAATAAAGTAGGCTCCTTCTCTATGAGATCGCACATCAAAGCCATATAAATGGAGAATGGCTTAGGTTTCTTAACTTGTCTCATGGTTCCTTCAGGGGCACCATACTTCTCTCCATCTTGAATAAGTTCTCCGGCCCAAGTTGACTTTCTCTTGTGAGATATCGTCATCTGGGGAGGTTCTTGAGATTCTATCATATCATGATCTTCATGAATCTCATCACCGGGGTAAATTGTGGCTTCCCTTACTGGTTCTACAAATCTGGGAGCTACAGGTTCTTCTTCATATACTTCTTCAAGTTGGCATCTCCTTGATTTATTGAGTGTTGCATCTTCATGAAAGGTTACATCTCTGTTGAACTCAATATGATGGTAACCTAGACTGTAAATTATGAAGGCCTTAGAGACCTCACAATATCCAACAAATATTCTCTTCTTTCCTGAAGGGTCTAGCTTGGTTCTATTTTCTTTTGGAATGTGTACAAACACTCGGCAACCAAATATTTTGAGATGGCTTACTTCTGTCTTCTTTTCAGAGAACATTTCTTTGGGGTTTTTGAACCCAAGTGCACTATGGGATAATTTGTTTTGTACATACACTATTGTTCTTGCTGCTTCTTCCCATAAGTGCATTGGAAGATCTTGATCATGGATCATAGTCTTCACTGCTTCCATTATAGTTGTGTTCTTTCTTTCTGCTACGCCATTTTGTTGAGGATTGTAGGGAGTGGTGAGCTCCCTCTTAATCCCGACGTCTCTGCAAAATCTTACAACTCTTTTAAGATGTATTCTCCTCCATTATCTGACCTGAGTATCTTGATTTTTTCTTTCAGCAAGATTTTCTATCAAAGCTTTGAATTCCTTGAATTTCCTAAACACTTCATCTTTTGATTTCAAGAAGTAAACCCAAGTCTTGCGAGAATAGTCATCAATAAATGATACATGGTATACATACCCACTAAGAGAGGTGGATGGCATTGGGCCACATACATCTGAGTGGATGAGCTCCAAGACTCCTACTTTACTATTGCTCTTTGAGAAAGGATTCTTGATGTTCTTTCCTTATGCACATCCCTTGCACACACCTTCATTATCAACCTTGAAATCTGGTAGACCTGTAACTGCCTTGCTCACATATGGTAAGGCCTTGTAGTTGATGTGAGCTAGTCTTCTATGCCAAAGTTCACATGGACTCTCAGTGGACTGAGTCAAGGCTACATCTGAGTGACCTTTGAATTTATACATTCCACCCTCTTTTGTTCCAATAACAATTGCATCTTCTATGGTTTTTCCTTTAGGCCACATGAGGACTTCACCATCTATAAATGCAACCCTGAAGCCTTTCTTATCTATAGTTGAGATAGAAAGCAAGTTCTTTATCAAACCTTGTACATATAGTACATCCTTCATCTTCATTGGGGTCCATGGATCAAGCTTGTAATCAGACTCTCCTACTCCTTTGATAGGGTATTGGTAATCATCTCCAAGTGTAACTTTCTGGGGAAATTTCTTTTATGTAAGGCTAGAGAGAATGTCTCTTTGACCTTTCATGTGCTTGGAAGCACCACTATCTATGAGCCACATATCCTCACCAGGTGACACTGATCCTGAGAGGGCAGAGATTAAGACATAGTCTTCAATATTTTCTTTAATCATCTTTGTGGGTGGCTCTTCATCTTCAATTGTATGGGCATGGTGCCTTTTGTTTCTCTTCTTGTATTCCTCTCTTCTAACTGGACAATACTTAGCTATATGTCCCATATTGTCACAATGGTAACATTGGTAGGATGAGAAATCCTTTTCTCTTCTTTGACCTTTCTGAAACCTCTGGAATCTCCCTAGAGGGTGAGATTTTTTATGGATGAATTTATTTGGGGAGTGAGACTCCTTATGTGGGTGGGTCTCTTTCTTGAAGTGAGGCCTTATCTTTCCTCCTTTAGTATGAATAGCTAGAACTTGATCGTCATCCCTTAATAGTACTACTTCTCGGTTAGCTACTCTTGCTTCTTCTTGAACACATTCTTCCCAAAGACTGTCAAATTGTAGTTTTTCCTTTCTGGCACAAATGGTTTGGATGAATGCATCCCAAGGTCTTGTGAGACCATTAAGAGCTGCCATTATGAGTTCATCTCCATCTAGGGTATCTCCAATTGCTTCTAGTTGTTCCTTGAATTGAGAGATTCTAGAGAAATATTCATGAACAATTTCTTCTTTCTGCATCTTTGTATTCTTGAGTTGAGTTCTCAAGTTCATCTTACGGTTAATGTGTCTTCGTTCATACAATATAGTTAAGGCATCAAACATCTCTTTAGGAGTGTTCTTAGATGCCACTTGAGGGATCAAGTGATCTTCGATAGAGCTTGCAATGATTCTTTTGGCCCTAACCATGTCCTTCAAGTACTTTGCTTTAGTTGTAGCATCTGCAGGTTTTGGTACATTTTCTTTGATGAATCTTGCTAGGTCATTCTCTTCAAGAATGAGTGCAATCCTATACTTCCAGGAATGGAATTTATCCATACCTTCTAACTTGTCAACAAGCTTGGTGCTTGCGAACATCTTGACCCGAAGCTGGGAAAATGACCAAAAAATGAAAGTGCTCAGAATTTAGATCTAAACTTACCAGGAGGTGTGCTTGGCTGAGGTGAGTAGCCTGGTGCAATCAATTTTCTGAAAATCCAACTTTTACCCCTTGAAACTGAGCTTGTGCAATTCTGGACTGGTACTGGTTTTGGTTTCCTGGTTTTCTTGTACTAGTGAAAACTAGGGTTTCACTTTCCAAGAGTTCTATCCACTGGAAAAGTGCGCTCAAGCTGCTAATGAACTTGCTAGGCTAGGGCACACTTCCTTGATGAGTTTTAGGCTAAAATTTCTCTTCAATAAAAATCCCTAATTTTCTTATACGGCAACAGTGACGTTTTTGCTTATCCAGTGAAAGGTGTTCTCATCGGCTTAGCTCTGAAACCATGTTAATTTTAGAGCATCTATTAAGTTTATTTTCAATTTACTAGATAACAATAACATAGGTAGGATCACTGAGAGAAACACAATCACAAGATACACAACATTTATCCCGGAAAACCCTCATGGGGGAGAAAACCCAGCAAAAACTTCCTTAATATAGATAGCCAATACAATGCCAAGACACTAAACCAAAATACTAGAGAATATCCAACACTGAGCAATGTGCCTCTCTCTTCCTTCTTCTCCCAATTGCAGCTATCTCCAAACTCGCTGACTTGTTGAGTGGAATGAGTGAGTGAGTGAATGAGGCACTAGCCTCTCTTATTTATATTAGATGGCAAGCACTAGGGAGGTGTCTCTTCACTGGGAAGGGTCGACTTCTTCACTTAGTGGTTAAAACCACTTTAATTAGGCCTGGGGCCGACTTCTTAAATTGCATGATATTATTAGGGTTTGACCAATCTGCAAAAGGGGATTTGGTCATTTACAAAGCCCGACATGATCAATCCACAAAAGGGGATTGATCTAATTAATAATGAATTAATAATAAATAGAATATTCTTTGCAGTTACAATATTTCAACATTTGCAACTGTAGAAAAGCTCCTTGCATCTAATGGGTGTAGGCTCAATCTGTGCTTCCTTCCATCTACTAGATGGTAGTGATGTATCTACCTCCTTGTCTTCTTTGGCTCTATTCTCCTCAGCTATGCTGCTCCAATAATGGATTTCTTCCATCTTTTTGGCCCAATGTGTAACCTCATTTTTGCTCCACCTAGGATTTTTGATGGATACAAATTGTTGGAATGTTACTTGAGCCTTGAATGTCTCACTAACAACGTAATATTCCTTATCACAATATATGATCTCTTCTGCAAAATCCGCAAACTCCATCTTTCCTCTAGATCATAAATGTATATCACAGGTTAGCGAAGGAAATTGGCTTTGATACCACTATAATGTTCCTCACCAAATCTGATGTAAATATCATATTAATGTGGTTGAGAAATTTTGTCAAACACTTGGTATACAAACCCTCAACTCTCTTGAAATCACTTCAATACTTGTTGTCCCATTTATCTCAATTTTAATGGTTCAATATTATTTCAAACACGTCATATGCAACACCAAATCCCTTCCCAATGAGTGGTTGTTCTGAATTTATGTTTGTTGTTATGTTTATTTGCAACTGGTTGGTTGAAGTGTTTTGTCAAACACTTTCCATACATATGTTTGTAGCTTTCATCATTGTTTTTGTTTCTTATGTATGGTGGTTGTTGGGCATGAAATAACATGTAAATTACACAAGAAATGCATAAGAAACAATACTAAGAAACTCCAATACACAATGAAGCCAATATAACTCAGATCTGATTTTATTATTTAATTTGCTAACCTCAATACATGGGTGAACAGATCTGATGTAAATCTGATACAAAATTATATGGTTGATGTAGAAGACTCCAAACACTAAAAATATGCAACAAGCCAACTCTAGAAACCCTCCAAAGGTTACCCACAATAGATCTCCTCAAAGAATGCAATCTATCACATGATAACCAAGCTACCAAGTGCTAATAATTTGTCATGCTCTAATAATTTCTCCCAGCCACTAATCAATCTATTTTCTGAAGGGATGGCACTCAAACCCTTCTACAAAATTCGCCCAAGGTGAGTACACTTCGACCCCAAGAGATAAATGCTCAACCCAATTCCAGAAATGAAGATCTTGACCTCTGAATATGGTCCCTCAAGCAATAATTCGCCCAACTATGAAAATAAATAAATATGGAGCATGAAAACCCCAATAATGCCAAGACAATGTAACCCCAAGGATGGCAAATGTTCCTGGTACAAGATCTCTACCAGATCCAACTCTCTGAATCCAAATCGAATTGTTTTCTCCTTTACAATGTGCCCTCTCTGCAGGAAACCTCCAGATCTGCACCCTAACTCTTCTTTCACTGTAAAAACAAAATTTGTTGTTGAATAGAACTGAACTAGAATGGTGAGGGAGGAATCTTTCACCTCCTTGGACAAACTTGGATCAAGAAACGTGGAATCTTTCACCACCGAGTTGATCTCTAGGGTTTGTTCAGTCAAAACCTTCAAAACCCCCAACTATCATGGACTTTCTAGCAAGAAGTCAGACATCAAAATGATAATCAACATAATGAAATAATAGAGGCCTCTATCTCTCTTTTATCCCCCATATTCGCCTTTTCTCTCCAAGTGCCTTTTACTTTATTTTATTATGCTTTAATTAAATCACTTTATTAATTAATTAATCATTCTACAATATACTTTATGTGTAATTTTGTATATCACAACTACAAACATGATACAAAAGTGATTTTGCATATCACAACTACAAATATGATACAAAAATAGAATTATTAAACGGTTTTTATCCTAGCTTCAAATTAACATAAAAGAATTGGGATTTAAATTTATTTAAGGGTTTTTCAATAGTTTGTAACTCAATCATAGTGCTTTTTCAAAATTAAATATGCCATTGATTTTAATTATATGTATTTATTATTGTACAAGAACAGATTTCGAATTCTATTTTAATTTATTTCTTTTCTTTTTATAATGAGGGGAGTTTTCTACACTCTAGTATGAGGAAGATGTGTAGTTCCTTCCATGATCATGTTAATGTTTTATG
>ML817239.1:8915-25053 GCA_009831015.1 Picea engelmannii | reverse complement strand
GAGGCCTTTTATTGCCTTCTCGGGGATCCCCTGGGCGAAGCATCTCTAGGTTTCATTTCTTATGGCTTTTATCTTTTACCAGCTGCTTTTACCCCCTGGGCCTTTAGCCCCTTCTTCCCACAAGACAAAGTGTAACCCTCAGAAGGTCATCCTAAAGGTCGGACTAGGGGAATGGGATAGATGTGCGGGATATAAGATGAACAATGATAGAATGGTGGGAGCGGACGATGGCTCTGCAAATCCCCCTTGGTGGCTAACCAAAACCCATGAATACAGGCTTGCTAAGTCACCCCATCAATCACCCCAACAATGGTCAAGTGGATTAGTGTAAGATCCAAGCAGTCATCAGAAATGAAAGGAACCTAATGCATATATAAGGTTATAACGATCAAACATGACACATACCATGATACCTTGGACCAATTACCTCATGGAGCAAGAGTCCTCTCTGATGCAAGTCCAAGCCGATGGTGATGGAAGCTGCTGCTGGTGACAGGACAAATCTGACGAAGAAGAAGAAAGATGGGCCCTCCAGGGTCATGCTCAGGTCAATCCTGCTCTCGGTACTTCATGTCTAGGACCTGTGGGCCTCCAGACATGATCTCCTAGTTATCCCTAGATATCGGGGATAACAGGTACGTCCACCAACTGCCAGTCAATCATTCTCCATCCATCATCACTCACACAACTGCTACTACGGTGAAGGTGATCTCCAAGCTCTGCATATTGCTGCAAGGGAGAGGAATCTCCATGCTCTACTAAGTACATCTCCTTGAAATCCAGTGTGTCCCCCTGAATCCCACTGTACAACTCTGTATATCTCTGTGAACTTCCACTCATCACTGTGTGCCCCTGCATACTCATGTGATCTCCTGTATACACCTGCAACATCCTGGATCTTGGGTGTACTATGGGGTCATCCTCTACATGAAGGTCAACCAATCCTGGAACACAAATGGAAGTGTCCTCATAACTTCCCCTGGCTCTGGAATCCCCATGTGTACACGTGTGCTCAACTGTCTGAACACCCCTCGTGAAGGGTGGTCCCTATGACCTATGGACCTCCTCATGTATCTCTATATCATATCTCTCCATACTCATCAATGATCCTGTGTACTCCTCATGCTCCTCCCTCAACTAGTGCTCCATTGCTAAACCACCAACATCCTCTCGCAATGTGGCTAAGGGATATATCTGACTCTATGCTGAAATATATGTAGTGGATCTCTGTCTAATTTCCTCAAGGAGATCCTCTGATCTGGACTATGATTCTTGAAGGGTTCCCTGTGTGCCTTTCGAGAATCTCCGTGTGCTCACCAACTCATGAGTGAGTCGGTCCACCTCAACCTCCTGCTCCCTCAGTTCCCTGTGATACATCTCGCCAACCTCCAATAGGTAATCCATATCCTTCAACAATTGTTGGTAGTCGACCCTCATCGCAATCAATCTCTGCCTGAGTGTATGGAAGTCATCAATGACAAGTCCCCCATCTGAACTATCCTGTGCCATCGAGGCCCTCCAACAATAACCTGCCACCAATGCATGTGTATCATCAATGCATCTAGTGGCTGCCATGATCATGTCCTCATTGACTCTCAACTGTCTTGCCAAGTGTCGTGACTCCTGGTCACAATCCCATTGAGGTGCTACCTCATGCCTCTCACTGCTAGTGTCAACAATGGAATCCCCAACAACACACTCCTCAAAATATAAGGCACTAAACTGCCCATTGTCCCCTGTGCTACTAATTCCTCATGTATGCCACTGCACGCCATCACCATCTGTGACCCCTATCTGAGTCGCACCATATCCTGTATGGGCAGCTGTATCCTCCTGTGCACTCACCCTACAAATATCATCTGCGCCTAGATCCCATACAGATGTGTCTAGACACGTGCTATGGTCATTCCAATCAATAAGGAGTGCATCCTCATCACTATAGATCGATCCTGCGAGTAAATGTCCCAACAAGTTGTCGGTCTCCACAACCTGGTCCATCAATGGAATCTCCAAGAGTGGTGATTCACTCTCCTCATACTGATAGGTATGTGTAAGGTCAACTATCTCCAAGCCATACCTCTCCTCCTGGGTTTGCAGATCCATATGTTCCTTGTGTACAATCCCCACACAAGGCTCCTCTACCATATCAAGAATGCCACTGATATCCTCATGTGTCGTGGCTAGCATAGGTGACTGAGAAGATGAAAAATGTGGTTCACTCATCATAGGAAGCTCATCATTCTCCATACATGACTTCCTGGAAGCCATGTCTACATCCACCAGTAGGTCATCCAACCTCCTAATCTCATCATGTCTAAGTGCCAACACATATGAATCCTCACAAGTGTCACCACTATGCTGAAGTGTTGAATCCTCAACATTACCTGATGGGGAAGATGAAGGATATGCGCTATCATCCTGTCCATACAAGTGTCCCTCCGATGCGCAAGAGTCACTACCCTTATTGGACTGCTCCAAATAGACATCTATGGTTGCATTCACATGCATCTCCTCATCCTCGTTGCCATAGTGCACCTCAACAATATGCACCTTCCCTTTACCCCTACATCTGTGATTTGGCTTCCAAGGCACTTTGCAACTGTAGCAACGCTCCCTGCATCTAATGGGTGTAGGCTCCATCTTTGCTCCTGTCAATCCACTCACTGGTAATGATATATCTAGATCCTTATCTGATTTTCCTCTTAGGCTGGCAGGAAAACCAGCTCTGATACCACTGTAATGTTCCTGACTTGGCTAGTCTAGGAAACGTTGCTAATGTGTGTGTAGGATTAATCGTTTACAACATATAAATGATCATACAAATAACAAATGCGATAAAGGATTGCAAAGTTTATATTATGATATCTCTGCAGAGTACAAAGGCCGAATGCGGCTAAATAAAATGACAACACTCGACTAGATCAAAAGACAAAAGGATCTTAGCCGGAATACAATAAGAAAACTAAATGATAATACCCGGAATAGGTGAGCACTGCGGAATCAGTGGATGCACTGGAACTATGGCAGCTCGTACGGTAACTACTGGAAGTCTGGAAAGTTTGCCCTGGCGGCTATACCTCTCAGAATGACCTGGAAACTATCCCAAATGATGCACCTTGCTTTAGTTCTCAGTATTGGTAACTGTCAGACCCCTCTGCTGGTGGGTTTGTACCCCGGATGGAACCACCTAGGGGAATACGCCCCTCTCTCACTGGCAAAATGTGCCCTAGTGATTCCACCATCGGAATTGGCTGAGATGTATCTCAAAATGACCGCCATGGTCTACTGGGAAATGGTTCAGAAGGGTTTCCCCGAATTTAACTTGATTCTCGCTTAGGAACCCCGAATGTATCCGCCAAAAGTGTCGCACTTCCAAGTCTGGAGAATGCGCCCCAGATGATTCCTCCGTCGAAATCTGACGAGGAACCAGACAAAAGATGCACCTTGCCTTCCTCTCAAATGGGTCAGAGGAAAATCTCTGAATTCTCCCTGGATGGGACAAGTCGATTCCCTAAACCTCCTCAGGAGCTGCGCCCTCATCCTGGATAAGTGTGCCCTTGTTGTCAGACCCTGCGTAACTGCTGCTGAAGAATGATGGAAGACTTGTGTGATCTTCCCGGTGACTAGGGTGTGTCTCTCAACACCGAAATCAACCAACGGTGTCTTCCTCCTGGAATCCACTGAACTATCTCTCCTGAGATTCGCCTCTCTCCTCAAAGTCATAATTTGCATAATGATGAATTAGGTCACTGGCTCTTCTCTTATAGCTTTCCAAAACCCTAATTTACTGTTTTATCCCCGATTTTTAGGGATAACTAGGAGATCATGTCTCGAGGCCCACAGGTCCTAGACATGGAGTACCGAGAGTAGGATTGACCTGAGCATGGCCCTAGAGGGCCCATCCTTTTCTTCTTCCATCAGCTTTGTCTTGTCAGCAGCAGCAGCATCCATCACCATCGGCTTGGTCTTGTATCAGAAGAGGTTCTTACTCCATGAGGTAATTGGTCCAGGTATCATGGTCTGTGTCACTTTTGATCATTGAAACCTTTAAATATATGCATCTGATTCCTTTTGTCTCTAACAACTGCATGGATCTTACATTAGCCTACATGACCATGCTTGGGGAAATTGACTGGGTGCCCTAGCAAGCCTGTGCCCATAGGTCTTGGTTTGCCACTGGGGGGATTTCTGAAAAGCCATCGTCCGCTCCCATCATAGCACCACTTTTCATCTTATCACCCACTCATCTATCCCATTCCCCTTGTCCAGGCATTGGGTTAACCTATTTGTAGGATTGCACCTTATCTCGTGGAAAGAAGGGGCTAAAGGCCCAGAAGGTAAAAGCAGCTAGTAAAAAACAAAAGCCTAGAAATGAAACCTCGAGATGCTTCGCCCAGGGATTCCCGAGAAGGCAATAAAAGGCCTCTCAGCAAGAGACAAGAGGGACCCAGAAAATAACAAACAAGACCTAGTCAGAGGATAGGGGGTATCATCACGAGCCAGCCTATTAGGTTCATGGGTACCTAACAGTATGACATTGCCACCATCTGGTTACCACGCCAGGGCAATGACCTTTGGTTGCATGGCCAAGGGAAAGGGGGTCTCATCACGAGCCAGCCTTCTCATCTATGTGAAAGTACTTGTGGGTAACACTGTCATCTCTGGTCACCATGCCAAAGCAGTGTCCTCTGGTTAGCCCTTGAATAAAAAGAAAAAGAAGAAGAAAAAACAAATAAAAGAATAAAGCAAGAAAAGAATAAAGGCAAGAACGAGCTTGGAAAAAATGCATCCATGACAGGTACAGCTCGCCTTCTACAAAGGCACCCATAGATAACATTATGCATCCTTGGCCCTCACTATACCCACATGTCTGGACATCCCCCAACCACATCACCTCACTTACATGGCTTGGATGAAATCTTCCTGGAAACATTCCTTTTCTTATGGACACTAGCCCAATAGGACGTCTTGTCTTTTTCTCCAATCTTGTATTGCAGGTTTTTGTAATGTCTTTGAGCTATTGACTGATGTATTAGGGTTTTTATCCATATGTTTAATAATATTCATGATGAGATGTGATTAACATTGCTATGATCCCAGTGACTAGATACCCGTGGAGGGCGTATCTTTTGATGTGCAGGACCATGCCCAATGGACAGGTGCCATTTGGATCGGTACACATGGGGAGATGCCCAGTTCGGACCTCCATGGGGCTGAAGAGCCCACCAGATGGATGTTGAGACCCCATCAAGGGGTAGAGACAAGATGGAGATGGATCAGGGATTTTGCACCGAAAAGGAAGAGGACGTTCCATCAGAGGCACTTTGACAGGACTAGACCTGGGGAGAATGACCCCTTTTCAGTAGAACGCCAGCCTTGGAAGGCTTGGTACTTCTCCATCTTCACCATGACGTCATCCAACTTCATGGATTATTTTGGAGGCATACTAGGCAGCAGTGGCACATGTGGCATGTTGGAGAGGCCCCTGGGGGGCTAACGTTTTGCTCCTTGGTGTCTCATTTGCCCTAGAATGGGCTAGCGCCTCCCTTGAAGGGGATTTTGCTCTCATTTTTACTTGATTAGGGCTTTTTACTTAGCATTTAATGTAAAAACAGTATGATTTTGACATTATGGCCTTGTCGGCCTTTTTATGACCTAAAAGGTAAAATTAGGTCATTGATACACTATATATTGAGGGTTTTGACTCTCATTTTTATCATCAATTATCACTCACTCATAGTGAGGTCTGATTTTTAGCGCCCTATTGGGGTTTTGGGCTGAACTAGTGATGCGCACTTGTTGAAGGAAGAGATTTTTTGGCATTTATGGTGTTTCTCTTGAAGGAAGGTGTTACAACTAGGGTTTGCATGGTTACTTCTTCAGGAATTGTAAGTGTTTTTTCTGCAAAACTTCTTATTGAATGGTTGTAGTTTAAATTTCTTGCATATTGCTTATAAATTTGTTGAATCAAAACCCTAGGTGACACGCACACAAGTAGGTCCTTGTCTCATGTCCCCTGATAGAGAAACCTTTAGCCATTGAAAGAGAGTAAGAGAGACTAGCCGTAGCTACACTCCTTGTTTCTCTTTCCCCTGTGCTAGTCTTACCTTGTAGAATCCAAGAGAAGGAAGACGTCCTAGGCCTAGGTTATCTACACCTAGGGCCATTTTTCTTTAGGGTTTGAAGAAAGAGCCTTGCCTCAGCAACACTCTCCCTCTTTAAGTCTTCTCGTCTTGACTTTGTGATTCATCTAAGCTAGTCATTTGCCGGGAAGGAGGAGAGAGCACGAGGCCTTGCTTTTGCAACACCGGAGTGAGCCTCTCTCCCCTAGGGTTCTATCTTTGAGGCCCTACTTTAGCAACACCTTGAAACTTTTCCCTCTAGTCCTTCTAAATATCGTCTCCTTCAACCTGTGCGTCCTTCACTTTTTGACTCCATTTAACCCTAAGGCACTGATCTCCAGCCTCAAACATTGAAGTAGAATTGGATCTAAAACACTCTCAAACCTTTTTGAATTGAAACCCTAACCTACTAACCCTAAGTTGTTGACGTCATCTTTGAATATTTCATCTTTATTGCAGCAACGTTTTACTTTATGAGCAATTGAATGGTTGTTGAAGGCATTAATTGAGTTAAGAAGTGATTTGTTATATTGAATGTTGTATCATTCTAGTATTTATTGGTTAAGTGACATTACTGCTATTGCTATTTGTAAACATTGACTTCATCAACATTTACTTTTAAACTGCTCATATTGAATACCAGATAGTCTTTAAAATATATGAGGTACTAATCAAAGATTGCACGTATCAGTTTCCTTGTTGTATTGTCTCAAGCAAGTGCTTTTCTTTTCTTTGGTTACACCTTGTTATTGGTTCTTTGGTTGGTTACACGAAATTCCGCGAAACTTTTTGAGATGTCTTACATGGTTATTTACATCATTCCTAAATACTAGTTATCAAAGGATGACTTCATTAGAACGCCTTTCACCACTTTGGAGGATTCATTACTAGTGGGAGTGAAAAACTCAAGGGAAATTAATAAACCTGGTTAGGCCAAATTATTATCCTGAGGATAAAAAACACTTAGTGAAAGGAACTCTCCTAATGAAGAAATCCTAAGGTAACTGACCTAACTATGATCCATGCAGACCTATTACATTATTAACCCACGCAGGGGTGCGGAAATTCCATTTACAAACATGTGTGTTGGAGCAAAAATTGCCCCGTAGAACCAAACAGTCTCTGACTTGTATGCATCTGTTGATGGATATCTTCATGGTACATGGAGTTGACCCCCTAGTTGAATAGGTGGTCAACATCTGGCTCCACATGGGGACGTGTGTTCGACCTTCTCACATGGGAAGGGGAGCATACAAGAATCCAACATCTACAAAAGGTGCTCATCAATATCCAACATAAGCATACATATATATCATGAATGAATAAATAAAATGCTATAAACAACATTTACATAAGGAAATAACTATTGTACAACATCTATAACTACAAAATGAATCTATGATACACAAATAATTCTAAGTACATATCAACACAATGAATAAAATAATACAAAACTGAAATACAAGGAGAAGGGTTAGAGATACGTTACAAAGGGTGTCCCTTTGGACACCAAGTTGCCCATCATCTGAAGAAAAGTTTGAGTTGATGTCCATTTCTCAGAATGTTGATGGGCTCACCATCCAAGTGGCTAAGATGAAAAGAGTTAGGCCCTACTATTTCTCGGATCACATATGGACCCAACCATAAACTGTCAAACTTGCCATGTTTTCCAGGTTTCTCTCTGCCTTTACCCCATAAAAAAACTGTATTCCCAATCATGAAGTCCCTCTGCCTGGCTGACTTGTCGAAATCCTTCTTTACCTTACTCTGATTTCTACAATTATGATCATAAGCCCTTCTTCTAATTTCATCTAACTCTATGACCTGATTGACCCTGTTTTGAACTGCATTCTGCTCTGTGGAAAGATCCTCAACTGACCCATAAGTAGGAAGTCTAAGGTGCACTGGCAACCTAGCCTCCTAACCATACACTAACTCAAAAGGACTCTTTCCTGTTGTTGCTTTCTTTGTTATTCTGTCAACCCATAATGCATGTTTAATTTTACTATCCCAAGATCTCTTGTTTTCTCCTACTATCTTCTTAACTATGGTCATTAAGTTCTTATTACTTGATTCTGCTTGACCATTCCCTTGGGGATAGTAATCTGATGCATGTGATAAGATAATACCATACTTGAAACAAAATGAGGACATCTCAATTGAACAAAAGGCCTTGGCATTATCTGTCACTATTTTTTACGGAACCCCAAATCTAGTAATAATTTTGTCTTCTAGGAAATCCATCACAACCTTCTCAGTTGCTGACTTGGTAGGAATGGCTTCAACCCACTTGGTAAAGTAATCTGTAGCTGTAATAACCCATGAATATCCATTACTTGAATTATCATTAAACTTCCCGATGAAGTCCAAACCCCACTGCTGAAAAGGTGCTTCAATCACAACTAGTTGCAAAGGGAGGGCTGCTAACTTATGCTTTCCTGTGAAAAGCTGACATGGCTCACATTTCCTAACAAACTAATGTACATCTGAAAATATTGTGGGCCAATAATATCCTGCTCTAAGGATTTTGTGGGTAGTAGTTTTAGCAGCAAAATGTCCACCACAAAACCCCCCATGGAATTCATCCATTAGTTTCTTTGACTCAACGTCATCCACACATCTAAGGATAACTCCATCAGGATTCTTCCATCCTAATCCATCTCTAGTAAGGACATACTTAGAATATTTTAACCTTAAAGCCCTTTTCTTGTGTCCTACTAGATGACTTGGACAAGTTAGACTCTTAAGATAAAAGATAATATATGTATACCATTCTTCTTGTTCAAACTTCAATAAATTAGGAGGGAACTCTTCATTATCAATTTGGCAAACCATACCCAAGGCCTTTGCATTACCTTCTGTCAACATCTTCGCTAGACCTTGAACCTTAACCAATTTTGTGGGTTTGATTTCCAAATTATTTTCTTGGATCTTAGCAATCCATCTACCCCTTGAGCCCAATCCTTCTACTTGAGATAAAACATCTTTAACCACAGAATTAGGAACATAACCAATCACTTTGTAATATCCGATGAAGACTCTAAAATGTTTGAGTGATTTCACTAAAGCATAAGCCTGTTTCTCAAACATGGGATACTTTAATTCTAAATTTTGCAAGGCCCGACTCATATATGCAATGGGTTGATCATGGCCTTGATCATTTTTCTGAAGTAACACACCAACAATAATGTCTTTAGAGGCAAAGGAGAAAATCTGAAAGTCCTTAGTATAATCTGGGCTAATAAGGACGAGAGCTTCAGATATGGCAGTTTTTATACTTTGAAAAACTCTCTTACTTTCATCATTCCACTCAAACTTGACATCCTTCTTAAGCAACTTATATATAGGTTTCATGATCTCAGCATAGTTAGGAATGAACCTATAAACAAAATTGGTCTGGCCTAAGAAGGATTGGAGAGTTTTCTTTGAAGCAGGCAAGGGTACCTTTCCGATTGCTTCAACTCTCTTCGGGTCTAACTTGACCCCATCTTTGGAAATTAAGTGGCCCAAGAGTTTCCCTTATGTCACCCCAAAGACTGACTTAGCAGGATTTAGAGAAATCTCAAACTCTCTACATCTTTCCAAAACTTGCCTAAGGTAATCAATGTGAGTTTTCCCATCCTTAGAAAATACTGTTAAATCATCCTAATATATCTCAATTATCTTTCCAATCAATCCCCTAAAGGCATAATCCATAGCTCTTTGAAAAGTGGCTCTAGCATTTGATAAACCAAATGGCATTCTCAAATATTCAAAGGTTCCCCATGGAGTAGTAAATGTAGTCTTATGCCTATCTTCCACTTTAAGTCTTATCTGATTATAACCTAAAAAACCGTCAAGCATGGAAATCATTCATGATCATGTAACTCTTTGAAGCAAAGTTTCCATCTTGGGAAGGGGGTAACGGTCTTTTGTGCAAGCAATATTCAAATTCCTGAAGTCAATACACAACCTAATATTTCCATTCTTCTTCCTAGCAACAACCAAATTTGAGCGCCATGAAGAATGTCTAGTCTAGGCTATGATGCCTGCCTCTAGCATTTTTTGTAACTCCTGTTGGACCAAAGGAGCTAACTTCGGCTTCATCTGCCTCAACTTCTATCTAAAGGGCTTAGTCTCTTCCTTTAGAGGAATCACATGTTGAATTACATCCTCCCTATAGACTTTGAGCTCATCATAACTGAAGGCCAAAACATCCCTATATTCCTTTAATAACTTAACAATTTCTTTTCTTTCTTTTGTGGGGGTAGTTTTGCCTACTTTTATCATCCTAGGCTCTTGATCACTTCCAATGTTGACTTCCAAGTGATCACATAGTTTTTCTTTTGACTCTTCTTTCCGTTTGTGACCATCTTGTCTATCAAAACTTTTCTCTTGGGTCACAACCCGCCTAGGAACTGGATTTAACTTATCTCCAGTATAGTTACAACCCTCCTCTTTTACACTGATGCCAAAATCAAAAAACTCATGCATATAAGTCAAGAACTTAATAACCTATTTGTCATCATCAAAAACTTGCCAATGATTCATGTTACCAAGAACTGAGGGTCTAAAAATTACTTCCACTGAAATATTCTCATCAATCAAATTATCTGAAAGATGAAGTGTGGAAGCAGCTACTACAAGTTCATCAGCCTTAGAATTTTGTTCTCTAGGAATAGCAATAAGGTTTAAAGCATCTAGATCACCAAAGAAGTCCCAAACTGCATTCCTATACCTTTTCAATCTCTCAGACTTGCAAGTAAATTTATTCTTTAGTTGTTGTATGACCAAGTCTGAGTCACCCTTGATGTTCAAACATTTCACACCCATATCCTTGCAAACCTCTAAACCAAGCAGTAAGGCCTCATACTTAGCCACATTATTCGTTGCATCAAACTCCAATCTATAAGCAAACTTAAAAATTTTACCATTTGGAGCTTGAAGAACAATTCCAGCACCCTTTCCTGCTCTAGAAAAAGCACCATCAAAATTCATATACCAGATTTCATCAACTCTATTATCTTGAACTTTTTCTTCTAAGGGCACAATAGAGTTAGACAAAATAGCATAATTGCCAAGGTCATCCGCATTATACTTTAACTCATTCTTAGGATTCCTTGGGTCTTCAATATGATACCTCCTAAACACTTCCCTATTCAACTTGAAAGTGTTCCCATCAGGGGTAGGGATGGTGGCATAGGTTAAGTCCATCTGTAAATTACCACCCAAATCTACAGCTGCCTTTCTATTCAACAACTTTCCCCAAGCATCTGGAACATCAATCACCACAATATCCATTTCAAACATGATATCTGGAAATACTGCTAAGTGTACTTGTAAACCCTTAATCAACCCATGCACTTCAATCGTTTTACTGTCCATGGCACAAATGTTATGGTAAGGTCTAGATATTCTAAGATTTAACTGCTCCATCACCTTCTTGGTCATAACATTATAACTTGCGCTGAATCTAGCATGCAATTATGTAATACTTTGTCGTTTACAAGTAAATAAAGGTAGAAAGGTAAATTCTTCTCATTCCCCCTATCCCAATTCTATAAGATAACCGATGCGTCCTGGTAAGCCACTGTTGGTTGCCTATCAACAAAACTCTGAGAAGGATCTTCTATGGCCTTAAGTAACTTCTCCCTTTGAGAAGGGATCTTCATAAGTTTCGACACTGAAACTAACATCTTAGCATTACTTATCCAACCACCTAAGTCAATATTCAAATTTGAGTTGATATGAACATTTGACTTAGGAGGAAAAGGGGATACCTTGGGAACACTATATTGACCTTTATCTTTATTTCCATTCCTTTGGTATGTAATGCCCCTATACTTAGCCATTTCTGCTACTAGTTGGGGTGTGGGCTTAGGCCCAAATTTCTCTGTTGCCTTATCAACAACATTATTCATAAGGTTTGCACTATTTCCATATTCGGCAAACTCCATCCAATCATACATGCTGCAATTGTATTTCCTACCACACATATTAATTTGTCCATTCCCTTGACTTCCATAATCATTATCATAACAACCCTCAAGGAAAACTGGACAAGTTGCTTCCTCATGAAACTCACTACAAGGCCTACAATAAGGTATTGAGTGATGATCTACCAAGTTAGTGGATTCAAAAGGATTAGGTGGCCTTTGCTCATTTTGATGAGGTCTTTTGGGCCACTTATCATTTGGCCTAGGATGGTGTCTATTATTATGTGACCTCTCCATAGTAATCAATCTATTTTGCAAAGCATTGATCTGATTGGCATGCTTTATTTCCATCTGTTTAATTAACTGGGTCAACTCCTTAATTCCATCATTTGATGACTCTTGACCCTCAACCTTCTTCTTCTTTTCATCATTAACCTTTGAAGAAGATCCTCTTGTAAAACCAGGGATGTTAGACTTCCTAGCATCCTGCATGTTCTTATCAATTTTTATAGTTGTGGCTTGTGCTGCTTTCAAATTATGAGGATCCTTATCCCTCAAGGCATACCTCATCTCCCCCTCAAAAGCCTCCATATAATATATCAAGACTGCAGCATCTGAGGGTTTTATATCAGCATGCAGACTCTTCACTAAACTGTGAAACTTAGTGTTGAACTCTTCCACAGTTTCATTCTCCTTTATATGGCTAGAAGTGAGGGCAGCTAACTAAAACCTATGTTCCTTTTGATCATCCCATCTCTTCCTAAATTCATCCAAAATTGAATCAAGGGTGCTAAACTTAGCTGGATCAAAATCAGTAAACCATTCAGCAGCATCACCTTCTAGTGAATATACAAAAAGGGTCATCTTTACATCTTCTTCATTATGACCTCTACAATATCTTTCAACACACATCTGGAAATTCAAGATGTGAAACTTTTCACTGATGGCATTGTTTCCCTGAAAGGTAGGTAATTTGTCTATGGCCTTCTCAAGGACTTGGTGTGGGGCACCTTGGATTGTTGCAAAATTCAAAGGCCTCAAAACCACACTCATGGTTGCGTAAGGAGTATTAGTGGGATTATTCACAGTTTGTTGATTATTAGTTTGGAACAAGAATTGGATATCAGTGAGTGCTTCTTCTCCAAGACTTTCAAGTAGCCTCCTAGGGGCAAGGCGATTTATCCTTCTCCTATAAACCTTTTTGGGTTCAAGAAAAGAATAAATCAATCCTTGTACAACACTCCTAGTAATATACCTGACAGATTTGTTCAATGGAGTCGCCACTTGGAAAGGAATCACACGAAATCAACCAATGCAAGTTCAAAGAATTTTAGGGACTAAAGGTTTTTATTGTTTAGTTCTTAAAGAATAAGTTAAGTCGTTTTGACCAAGGATAAATGACTTATCCCCGACAATGGCGCCAAAGATGCTGCCATCCTTGTACACACTTGCAAACGTGAGCTAAGTCCTGCTCACTTAGTGTGTCCTGGGAGGCACAATGCCTTGGCTCAAAGTCCACGCTGTCACTTTGACTTGAACCTCTTCCGTCTAGGCTAACTCCTAGGGAAGCCAAGGGGGGTAGACCCTAGTTAGTAGATGAGATTTAGAGTTTAAAGTTATAGGAGTTGGTTTTAATTAGTTAAATGGTCAGGGGAAATATAGCCTATGATGTTAAGAAGCAATACAGGATGCAACAATTAAGTATGAACAGTCAAACCTTTCCTAGGACAACTGAGACTAGTGCCTAAGATTGGGCAAGGGATCAACTAAGTTAAAAGGAGATTCGTTACAAGATAGTTACAAGATTACAAAGATACAGTAAAGAAAATCTAAAATTACAACAAGGCTAAACTAAGACAGATACAATAGATACAAGATGTACAAAAGAATATCTAAGATATACAGAGTTAAAATGAACCAGATACAATGGATACAAGATGATATACAGATACTAACAAGTTGCTTGCATGTGCAGGAAATAAAGATACTCAAGACAAGATAACCATCAACACATAAAGCCAAGCATGCTCACAATAGATCTTACTCTATTGGACTGCTTATCAATGGAACAAAGATGAAAATCACTCAAGACCCAGTCAAGAGAGTGCCTCCAGATGGATGCGCAACTTCTTGAATGATCACACCATGAATTACAAGAACAACAATATAGATATAAAGATGCTTGAAAAGTAAAATTGTTTCAGATGAAAGATATAACCACTTAGACAATTAATCCACAACGCATAAAATGACTTGCATTTAAAAGTAGATATGAAGTAAATGTGCTTGCAAGTGCAAAATGTAAATTGCCCAAAAGTTGTAGATTAAGGATTGAATTAGGTGGTTAAGTGAGATTTGTTTTAATCCTGTCTAAGTGTCAACCCAATACTTTCCTCCCCCAATTACCAAGTAACTCTTGGGTGCTCAAGAAGTAAGGCAACGAGGCCCACCTTAGCTCCACAGGTCAGTCCTAAGATAAGAGTACTCCCGGAAACGAACATCGTGTCCACGAGACCGTCCCCGGCCTAGCACCTTTCCATTGCTTCCTCTGACCCCGTTTTAAATGGCGAAGATGGTTGGTAAAGGTGCCCTATTAAGTCTAGTAAATTTTAAACCTATGAGCTAAGTACTGAAGTGTGTTTGAGCGTTTAAAGTTTGCTCAAAAGTGTCAAAAACTGAAATTGCAAGTTATGAAAATTGAAGCTCTTAAATGTGAAATTATTGCATGTGAAACGTAAAGAACTTGAAATTAACTAGCAGAATTGAAAATCACAATTATTTAAGCCATTATGATACCCATGTTTGCATGCATGTGTGTAAGATAAATACTTAAGAAATAAATGACTTGCTTGCAATGAAAAAACAAAGATTTAATCTAAGCCTCCACGGGCTCTAAACTAGCATTTAGGTGTGAGGTCTACTCTAGATAATTTTAGCTTTAAGCATGCATGAGATATCCATGACTAAACTAGCTAAGCTATGAAGTAAAAGATAGAAAAGAAACTAAACTAAAGCTTGCAAAGTGAAAACTGAAATGAAAAGAATGCAAGCCACTTGGGTAACCTCCTTTGGGCTTGCTTACAGTGATTTAGATAGAAGAGAAAAAGATGATAGAGTTACCACTTTGAAAGGAGGCCCTTGAAGGTGTGTTGTGAATGAAATTGGGCAGCATGCACCCTTAACCTGGTGAGAACCTGCAAAAATAAATCAGCAAGCTATTGCTTGCTGATTTTGCTGCAACACACTCAACAAAAGTTAAGAAAACTTTTTTTTTCAACAGAAATTTCCCACATACAAAAACAAGAAATTATAATTGATTATATTGACCTATCTAATGAGCTAGCATCCAAAATCAGAATATGAATGAAACATAAAGATAATCAGAAAACTGTGAAGTTTTAGTGAGTATTGAGAGTAGATCCTTTCTTGGATCTATCCCAACAACACTCTTCGAGATGACCTGCAAGATTCAAATACAATGTGAGACAAAAATAGATAATGATTGCATGAACTAATAACATAACATAGTTTATATCATTAGTGAATTCAAAACATATAAGCTAGCAATTATACAATTACCAAGCCTAGCTAAGTAAACTAATTTACCCAACAATCTACTCAATACTTCACAATGATATTCAAAGAAGAACAGTATCACCTCGCAATACAGTAAAAATCCGGACAAAGTCAAGTGTTCCATGTTTCCTCCAAAGCTATTCCTTTATTGTCAATGGAAGAGGTTGTAGCAACAAAGTTGCTCCAAGCTCTTCAAGAACAAATGGATGAAGCAAAGTGACAATGAGAGAGAGAGAGGGAGATGGAGAGAATTTGGTAGCATAACAATACTCAGAAGAATGGTGAGGAGTCAATGAGGGGAAGGTTTCTTTTATAGCATGAGAGACCCAAGAGACCCCTCTTAGATCTTTGACATTTGTCAAAAATCCAACCAAAGAGACTCAGAAGAATGGTGAGGAGTGAATGAGGGGAAGGTTTTATTTATAGCATGAGAGACCCAAGAGACCCCTCTTAGATCTTTGACATTTGTCAAAAATCCAACCAAAGAGAACTCCAGTCAAGGAAGGTGTGTGGCTTTTAGGTTAG
>ML817238.1:34538-77766 GCA_009831015.1 Picea engelmannii | reverse complement strand
TACCGCCTCCCGTAAAAAAACCACTTTCCCCAAAAATTGCCATTTTTGCCTGTTTTAATACATCCTCTTTCAGATCTATTTCTGGGCAAACAGAGACGTATTTTAAAAATCCGAGAGAGGTTTTTTATTAGCACGGGCTGAGGAACAAAAACTCTCCCAGTTTTTCCAACGGCGCCACGATCAGGGAGAATCGAAGTCATTTTCGAGGCCTATTTTTCCATATTTTCAATTTTAAGTTTCAGTCCCGATCTTGCAGGAGCTGTTACGGCCAGCTGGGGACGAATTTGGCGAAACAAAAGGAGGTTTTTGTCCATCACATGCCCATATACAATAACATCTTTCCGTTTTCTCCCAGGTGTCATCATTAAAGAGAAAATCACGTCTGTTCGGACCCCTGTTTCACAGAAAACCGGTCCGTTTTTCATGGCAGAAAACTCCAAATTTTGTGGGAGTGGTGGCTATTTTTGGCCGAGGCGGTTAAACCGACTTCCGAAACTAATTGGGATGGTCTATCATATTTATCCAGATTATTTTAATGTAAAATGGTTCGACCTGAGAGGTTCCAGGACTGGATTGTGGGTTATGCATGACCAAAGGACTTTTTAATTCTCTGTAATTTTGAGATGAGCAATCAACAATGAACATGTTTTCTTTTACATGATTCTTGTGTGGTGAGATTGGTGGTGTTTTTCTCTATGTAATGTTTTTCATGTGATCATTATGCTTGTTTTCAGTTCTTATTATCAGAAGGAAAGTAATAGAAGCATAATTTATCAGTAGATACTCTGCCTCTGAGCTTTTGATGATCTTTATGTTTTCTACTAAAGCTTAGTTCAAGAATTCTTAGCTGCTCCTGTGCCTGGCTTTTATCTCCCCTAATTCTTCCTCAAATACATACCATTAAAACTCAATTCGATCCAATATTGCTGCTACCTTTCCCTGTGAAAGAACTTTGTCCAGAGTTGAGAGTGAATCACCTTGTTTAAAGTGCAGACCCCATTTGCCCAATGGCCCTCCTTGCTATTCCAAATTAATCATTTAAAAACCCCAACCCATGTTCTTCATAACTAGCCTAATACTTCTTCAAACAAAGCTATAGCAGACAGAGAGATCCCTCTCTGAGTCTTGGAGGGCTAGATCCAAGACTCGAAGTGGTTTTGATGTTGCCTCTATGACTACCTCACAGCCTTGGGGAAATTACAGAGTGCTAACAGAATGACGACTCCACTAGGGAGCTCTTCCCAGTAGTACATTTCAAGCTCCAGCTCTGATCACTGATGGTGGACAGTGACCAGACACAAGAAGGCTGAAATCATTCACCTGGCGACCCCAAACAGCTCCAGACAGTGCCAACTCGAAGACTCCACTGGAGGAAGAACCTGAAGCATGACTAAGCAGCCTAGAAAGACCAGGTATTCAAGCTCAAATTGCATTCAAGACATCTTTTCTTTTATCTGCAATCATGTCTTGTCTTTTTCTAAGCTTGATAAAAAGTATATTGATGAAGAGTACTTTGACCATCAGTCAATTGATGAGTCTCAAGAGATCATATCCCCAATTGTAGATTATGTACATGCTCATGCACCCATGCACATCCCGGATGCACCTGTAGAAACCCTAGTGAGACATAAGCCTCATGCTTTGTCTCCTACTCCTGCTAAACCTCTGGATGTTTGTAATTCCCTTGCTTCATCTCCTGTGCTTGCAAAAGTCCCAAACCAATACAAGCCTCTAGATTTGCCTCCTATTCTCCATGACCTCCCTGTCAATTACATTAATAATCTGCCTAGGTTTGATGGAGAAAATGAGAAGATCACTGCTGAAAAGCATATTCAAAACCTTGAGGATTTCCTTGACCTTTATGAGGTTGAAGATAATGATGTCCGTATCAGGATGTTTGCCCTGTCCTTGGGAGCTAAAGTTAAATATTGGTTTAGGAACCTTCCAGCTGCTAGCATCAGAAATCTTAATCAATTCATACAAGTTTTCTTGGATATGTGGGTGATCAGGGGAAATGTTTTCCTTATCCTAGAAGAGTATGAACACTTGAAAAGAAATCCAGAGGAGACAATACATCAGTTTTCAGCCAGATTTAATAAAGTGTATCATGCAATACCTACTGATATAAGGCCACCCCCAGGATCATCTCACTTGCATTACCCAGATGCCTTTGATCCTAAGATGACATTTCAGTTAAGAGAAAGGAACACTACAAGCCTTGAAGAAATGCAGAGCATTGCAGTTGATGTGGAGACCAACTTGCTGATCAAGAGGTTAAAGTTAAAGAATAAAGAAATGGAGCAGCTGAAGTCATCAGAAGTTAAACTGGAGATTTTGGCCAGTGCCATGGAAAAGATGATGCAGAAGATTAACACACAAGAGGAGCTTGTTGTCCAAAGACATCATGGTCCCTTGATTTCAGAGAAAGAAAGTGTCACAGTTCCTAATCATGTTGTTGCACAGCCTTGGTACCATGGTTTGAATGATGATTCATTCATGTATTCAATTCACAGCACAGTCAAAGATGAAGCTCCATCTCAACTTGTAGAGGAACAACCAGCTGATATGATGTGCATGTTTGACAACATTCCTTACTTAGATTGTCCACCCAAGTGGGATCAGTATACTGATGATCATGAAGCTGAAACAAAGGTTGTCTGTTCAAATAAACTAGCAGCATGTCATTGGTGGGAAGAAGATCATTTACCGTTCAGATGCGACAATCAACCCTTGCACAACAGTCATGACAGCGATGGGGAAGAGACAAAAAATCTCAGAGTAAGTGAAAGCACTTTGCCCATATGTTTCTCATCTCTTCAATTCCTGAAAAGAAACTCTAGGCCAGTTGTAAATAGTAAAGACAGAAATTCCTCTGACCAATCAATTGATGATACCATTAAGGATATGGAGGCTGTTCTAAACCCATAATCGCAGCAGTTGCCCTGCTTCAATTTTCAAATTCTTGATGATAGCTTAGAGCCTGAGACAAATTTTGAGTTAATCCAAAAGAACTCTGTACCATTGTCCTTTAAATCATTTCAAGTTTTGAAGGAGACTCTTGGGAAAGTGTTGAAGGATAAGTACATAATGGGTCAAGAAATTTCATTTGAGTCAATACAGCAGTCTTGTCGGTCTTTTCAGGATCCAATAGCTGATCGATTGGATGGAATGTGTGGTCAAAATCATTCTTCATTCACCAGTCATGAGATAAAAAGTTGCTATGATAGGGATATGATTAGACAATTAGTTGCAGGGGTATGTTCAGCATAAGTCACATTACAAATCCCATCAGAGCAGTTGTAGCCATGTCAGGAAACGCACGAGGATGAAGACAACAGAGATACAGTGCCAGAGCTGTCATCCAAGAATCAAGGAGCATATCATTTCTACCTTGATCCTGTAGCTACCTATATGGAGAATTTTTTCACTGTAGAGGCTCAATCTTTCTCTGACATTACTTTTGTTTTTCAAGATTGTCGGGGGCTTTGTTGTAAAAATCAATCATGTTTTCAGCAGTGGCTTTTACACTTTGCAGTTTTGAGTCTACGGGCAAAAAGTCAAGCTGCGCTTTTCACTGTGCTAAAGAGAAGTCAAGCAATCCACTGGTCTCAGAAGCTACTTGATTGGCTTCATTGGCATTTTTGTATTATTTGATTTAACAAAATGATCAGTAGCATAGGGTAGGTAGGAAAAAATGAATAAGCTCAACACTCTGAGCATCTCTTTTTCAACAGCGTTCATTTGATTTCGTTTCAGTTGCAAGATCAAAACAAGTACAGGTTGCAGAATAAGATTTTGGGATAAGCCCAATGGATAAAATCATCGGTCTGCATGATTCACAGGTCTGTGGTTCTTGACACCTCCTGAAAGAAGCTGCCATCCCCAGGTGGAGCCTATGTTGGGGTCCTATAATTATAGGAGAATCGATTCTTCGACTGTTGATTTGGTGTCTCTCCCGTGATGACGAAGTATGGCTCAAGTGATTCCGCTTCCTCCCTCCATTCTTGTCGCTCAATCCCCTATCACCCTATTTCATCCTACATCCACGCTGCGCCTTCACTCCCTTGTCTTGTTGCCCCATCGACTACTTTTCCCCGCCTTCCATCCCTGCATAAATGGACCTAGGATGAAAAAAAGAACAATAGGTTAGTTAGATTAAAATAATAATAAGTATTGATATAGTTAGTAGAGGTTGAATTAATTAATAAACAAGTAGTTAAATAACTAATTAATTATTAATTAATTATTAATTAATTAGTTATTGACTAAGTTAATACCTAAGTTAGTAACTAGGTTAGATTAACATTAAATAAAATAAATAAATAAAATAAAACTTATATTAAAATAAAACATAAAAATCAAATTAAAAATATTAAAAAACAATTTAAAACAAACAAAACTTAAATAAATTTAAAACAAACAAAACTTAAATAAATTAAAAATAACAAAAAGTAAATAAAGTTAAAAACATTTAAAAAACATATAAAAAAAAAATTAAAAAATACAAAACAAAACATGCACAAAACAATATTAAAAACATTTAAAATAAAAAACATATATAAAAAAACAAAACAACATAAAACAAAAACTAACCTAAGTCCTACCCTACCCTAAGCCTACCCCCCTCACTCCCTCACGTCACCTCCTCCTCTCCCACATCACCTTCCACTTATGTACCCCCCACCTCACGTCACCCTCACCTCACCATCCACTCACCCTTCACACTCTCGTGCACCTTCCATACCCACGCCCCCCATCCACCATACCACAAAAATAATCAACGCACCAAATAAATTCCGGAGCCCCCCTCACCTTTCGAGTTTTAATGAGGGGGGGGGTCCGGAATCGTAAATAACCCTCATACAAATATGAACGGACCAAATTTGAGCACCGAAATCAACGACCCCGATTAAATTCCGGACCCCCCATGGTCATTCTACATTTAACGAGGGGGGGGGGTCCGGAATACCGCCTCACGTAAAAAAACCACTTTCCCCAAAAATTGCCATTTTTGCCTGTTTTAATACATCCTCTTTCAGATCGATTTCTGGGAAAACAGAGACGTATTTTAAAAATCCGAGAGATATTTTTTCTCAACACGGGCTGAGGAACAAAAACCTCTCCTAGTTTTTCCAACGGCGCCACGATAAGGGAGAATCAAAGTCATCTTCGAGGCCTATTTTTCCATATTTTCAATTTTCCATTTCAGTCCCGATTTGCAGGAGCTGTTACGCCCAGATGGGGATGAATTTGGCAAAACCGAAGGAGGTTTTTGTCCAGAACATGCCCATATACAATAAACGCTTTCCGTTTTTGCGCAGGTTTCATCATTACAGAGAAAATCACGTCTGTTCGGACCCCTGTTTCACAGAAAACCGGTCCGTTTTTCATGGCAGAAAACTCCAAATTTTGTGGGAGTGGTGGCTATTTTTGGCCGAAGCGGTTAAACCGACTTCCAAATCTAATTGGGATGGTCTATCATATTTATCCAGATTATTTTAATGTAAAATGGTTCGACCTGAGAGGTTCCGAGACTGGACTGTGGGTTATGCATGACCAGAGGACTTTTTAATTCTCTGTAATTTTGAGATGAGTAATCAGCAATGGACATGTTTTCTTTTCTAGGATTTTTGTGTTGTGAGATTGGTGGTGTTTTTCTCTGTGTAATGTTTTTCATGTGATCATTATTCTTGTTTTCAGTTCTTATTATCAGAAGGAAAGTAATAGAAGCATAATTTATCAGCAGATACTCTGCCTCTGAGCTTTTGATGATCTTTATGTTTTCTACTAAAGCTTAGTTTAGGAATTCTTAGCTGCTCCTGTGCCTGGATTTTATCTCCCCTAATTCTTCTTCAAATCCATACGACTAAAACTCAATTCGATCCAATATTGTTGCTACCTTTCCCTGTGAAAGAACTTTGTCCAGAGTTGAGAATGAATCACCTTGTTTAAAGTGCAGACCCCATTTGCCCAATGGCCCTCCTTGTTGTTCCAAATTAATCATTTAAAAATACCAACCCATGTTCTTCATAACTAGCCTAATACTTCTTAAAACAAATCTATAGTAGACAGAGAGATCCCTCTCTGAGTCTTGGAGGGATAGATCCAAGACTCGAAGTGGTTTTGATGTTGCCTCTGTGACTGCCTTATAGCCTTGGGCAAATTACAGAGTGCTAACAGAATGGCGACTCCACTGGGGAGCTCTTCCCAGTAGTACATTTCAAGCTCCAGCTCTGATCACTGATGGTGGACAGTGACCAGACACAAAAAGGCTGAAATCATTCACCTGGCGACTCCAAACATCTCCAGACAGTGCCAGCTCGAAGACTCCACTGGAGGAAGAACCTGAGCATGACCAAGCAACCTAGAAATACCAGGTATTCAAGCTCAAATTGCATTCAAGACATCTTTGGTTTTATCTGCAATCATGTCTTGTCTTTTTCTAAGCCTGATCAAAAGTATATTGATGAAGAGTACTTTGACCATCAGTCAATTGATGAGTCTCAAGAGATCATATCCCCAATTGTAGATTATGTACATGCTCATGCACTTGTGCACATCCCAGATGCACCTGTAGAAACCCTAGTGAGACATAAGCCTCATGCTTTGTCTCCTACTCCTGCTAAACCTCTGGATGTTTGTAAGCCCCTTGCTTCATGTCCTGTTCTTGCAAAAGTCCCAAACTGATACAAGCCTCTAGATTTGCCTCCCTGACCTCCCTGTCAATTACATTAATAATCTGCCTAGGTTTGATGGAGAAAATGAGAAGATCACTGCTGAAAAGCATATTCAAAAACTTGAGGATTTCCTTGACCTTTATGAGGTTGAAGATAATGATGTCCGTATCAGGATGTTTGCCCTGTCCTTGGGAGGTAAAGTTAAAGATTAGTTTAGGAACCTTCCAGTTGCTAGCATCAGAAATCTTAATCAATTCATACAAGTTTTCTTGGATAGGTGGGTGATCAGGGGAAATGTTTTCCTTATCCTAGAAGAGTATGAACACTTGAAAAGAAATCCAGAGGAGACAATACATCAGTTTTCAGCCAGATTTAATAAAGTGTATCATGCAATACCTACTGATATAAGGCCACCCCCAGGATCATATCACTTGCATTACCCAGATGCCTTTGATCCTGAGATGACATTTCAGTTAAGAGAAAGGAACACTACAAGCCTTGAAGAAATGCAGAGCATTGCAGTTGATGTGGAGACCAACTTGCTGATCAAGAGGTTAAAGTTAAAGAATAAAGAAATGGAGCAGCTGAAGTCATCATAAGTTAAACTGGATATTTTGGCCAGTGCCATGGAAAAGATGATGCAGAAGATTAACACACAAGAGGAGCTTGTTGTCCAAATACATCATGGTCCCTTGATTTCAGAGAAAGAAAGTGTCACAATTCCTAATCATGTTGTTGCACACCCTTGGTACCATGGTTTGAATGATGATTCGTTCATGTATTCAATTCACAGCACAGTCAAAGATGAAGCTCCATCTCAACTTGTAGAGGAACAACCATCTGATATGATGTGCATGTTTGAAAACATTCCTTACTTGGATTGTCCACCCAAGTGGGATCAGTATACTGATGATCATGAAGATGAAACAGAGGTTGTTTGTTCAGATAAACTAGCAGCATGTCATTGGCGGGAAGAAGATCATTTACCATTCAGATGCAACAATCAGCCCTTGCACAACAGTCATGACAGCAATGAAGAAGAGACAAAAAATCTCAGAGTAAGTGAAAGCACTTTGCCCATATGTTTCTCATCTCTTCAATTCCTGAAACGAAACTCTAGGCCAGTTGTAAATAGTGAAGACAGAAATTCCTCTGACCAATCAATTGATGATACCATTAAGGATATGGAGGTTGTTCTAAACCCAGAATCGCAGCAGTTGCCCTCCTTCAATTTTCAAATTCTTGATGATAGCTTAGAGCCTGAGACAAATTTTGAGTTAATCCAAAAGAACTCTGTACCATTGTGCTTTAAATAATTTCAAGTTTTGAAGGAGACTCTTGGGCAAGTGTTGAAGAATAAGTACATAATGGGTCAGGAAATTTCATTTGAGTCAATACAGCAGTGTTGTCGGTCTTTTCAGGATCCAATAGTTGATCGATTGGATGGAATGTGTGGTCAAAATCATTCTTCATGAACCAGTCATGAGATAAAAAGTTGCTATGATAGGGATATGATTAGACAGTCAGTTGCAGGGGTATGTTCAGCAGAAGTCACATTACAAAGCCCATCAGAGCAGTTGCAGCTATGTCAGGAAACACACGAGGATGAAGACAACAGAGATACAGTGCCAGAGATGCCATCCAAGAATCAAGGAGCATATCATTTATACCTTGATCCTGTAGCTACCTATATGGAAAAAATTTTCACTATAGAGGCTCAATATTTCTCTGACATTACTTTTGTTTTTCAAGATTGTCGGGGTCTCTGTTGTAAAAATGAATCATGTTTTCAGCAGTGGCTTTTACACTTTGCAGTTTTGAGTCTACGGGCAAAAAGTCAAGCTGCACTTTTCACTGTGCTAACGAGCAGTCAAGAAATCCACTGGTCTCAGAAGCTACTTGATTGGCTTCATTGGCATTTTTGTATTATTTGATTTAACAAAATGATCAGTAGCATAGGGTAGGTAGGAAAAAATGAATAAGCTCAGCACTCTAAGCATCTCTTTTTCAGCAGCGTTCATTTGATTTCGTTTCAGTTGCAAGATCAAAACAAGTACAGGTTGCAGAATAAGATTTTGGGATCAGCCCAATGGATAAAAGCACCGGTCTGCATGATTCACAGGTCTGTGGTTCTTGACACCTCCTGAAAGAAGCTGCCATCCTCAGGTGGAGCCTATGTTGGGGTCCTATAATTATAGGCGAATCGATTCTTCGACTGTTGATTTGGTGTCTCTCCCGTGATGACGAAGTATGGCTCAGGTGATTCCGCTTCCTCCCTCCATTCTTGTCGCTCAATCCCCTATCACCCTATTGCATCCTACATCCACGCTGCGACCTCACTCCCTTGTCCTGTTGCCCCATCGACTACTTTTCCCCGCCTTCCATCCCTGCATAAATGGACCTAGGATGAACAAAAGAACAATAGGTTAGTTAGATTAAAATAATAATAAGTATTGATATAGTTAGTATAGGTTGAATTAATTAATAAACAACTAGTTAAATAACTAATTAATTATTAATTAATTATTAATTAATTAGTTATTGACTAAGTTAATACCTAAGTTAGTAATTAGGTTAGTTTAACATTAAATAAAATAAATAAATAAAATAAATCATAAAAATCAAATTAAAAATATTAAAAAACAATTTAAAACAAACAAAAATTAAATAAATTAAAAATAACAAAAAATAAATAAAATTAAAAACATTTAAAAAACATATAAAAAAACAAATTAAAAAATACAAAACAAAACATGCACAAAACAATATTAACTTCCTCATGTCACCTCCTCCTCTCCCACATCACCTTCCACTTATGTCCCCTCACCTCACGTCACCCTCACCTAACCATCCACTCACCCTTCACACTCTCGTTCACCTTCCATACCCGCGCCCCCCATCCACCATACCACAAAAATAATCAACGCACCAAATAAATTCCGGAGCCCCCCTCACCTTTCGAGCTTTAACGAGGGGGGGGTCTGGAATCGTAAATAACCCTCATACAAATATGAAGGGCCCAGATTTGAGAACCGAAATCAACGACCCTGATTAAATTCTGGACCCCCCCGGGCATTCTACATTTAACGAGGGGGGGGGGGTCCGGAATACCGCCTCCTGTAAAAAAAACCACTTTCCCCAAAAATTGCCATTTTTTCCTGTTTTAATACATCCTTTTTCAGATTGATTTATGGGCAAACGGAGAAGTATTTTAAAAATACGAGAGATTCATTTTCTCATCACGGGATGAGGAACAAAAAACTCTCCCATTTTTTCCAACGGCGCCACGATCAGGGAGAATCGAAGTCATCTTCGAGGCCTATTTTTCCATATTTTCAATTTTAAGTTTCAGTCCCGATCTTGCAGGAGCTGTTACGGCCAGCTGGGGATGAATTTGGTGAAACCGAAGGAGGTTTTTGTCCAGCACGTGACCATATACAATAACCTCTTTCATGTTTCTCCCAGGTGTCATCATTAAATATAAAATCACGTCTTTTCGGATGCTTGTTTCACAGAAAACCAGTCCGTTTTTCATGGCAAAAAACTCCAAATTTTGTGGGAGTGGTGGCTATTTTTGGCCGAGGCGGTTAAACCGACTTCCGAAACTAATTGGGGTGGTCTATCCCATTTATCTAGATTATTTTAATGTAAAATGGTTCGACCTGAGAGGTTCTGGGACTGGACTGTGGGTTATGCATGACCATAGGACTTTTTAATTCTCTGTAATTTTGAGATGAGCAATTAGCAATGAACATGTTTTCTTTTACAGGATTCTTGTGTGGTGAGATTGGTGGTGTTTTTATCTGTGTAATGTTTTTCATGTGATCACTATGCTTGTTTTCAGTTCTTATTATCATAAGGAAAGTAATAGAAGCAGAATTTATCAGCAGATACTCTGCCTCTGAGCTTTTGATGATCTTTATCTTTTCTACTAAAGCTTAGTTCAGGAATTCTTAGCTGCTCCTGTGCCTGGATTTTATCTCCCCTAATTCTTCCTCAAATCCATACGATTAAAACTCAATTCGATCCAATATTGCTGCTACCTTTCCCTGTGAAAGAACTTTGTCCAGAGTTGAGAGTGAATCACCTTGTTTAAAGTGCAGACCCCATTTGCCCAATGGCCCTCCTTGCTATTCCAAATTAATAATTTGAAAACCCCAACCCATGTTCTTCATAAATAGCCTAATACTTCTTCAAACAAAGCTATAGCAGACAGAGAGATCCCTCTCTGAGTCTTGGAGGGATAGATCCAAGACTCGAAGTGGTTTTGATGTTGCCTCTGTGACTGCCTCACAGCCTTGGGAAAATTACAGAGTGCTAACAGAACATAGTTAAACACTTATCTTGTAACAGTGGTGAAATCCACCAACCAAGTGCAGGCCTTCCATGAACCACCCAGCCTTAGACCACACTACTCATCAACTCAACAATGGATCACCCCCGAGCTGGGACTGAGCTCCACCCCAAGGCAAGGAATCCTAGGCTAGGTTGAGGTTACAGGGAGCAACACAGAAGTATCTGGAAAGGTTCTTCCCAAAGATGCCATCTTACGCCCACTACTACCAGACTCTCATTCCCCACATGCTTGTTCCTCCCGGGAGTATACACCTTCACACGCACAGTCCATCGGTGTTAAAATCCCTCTATGGGTCTCGACAATAGGCCAGATCAGGAAGTCTCAGAGCCTGAAGCTGGTACTGGACACTCTCTGGAAGAAACCTCTTCCAACAACATCCACCTCCCTCACCAAGAGAGAGATCGCACAAAGGCTCAATTACCACCTGCACTGGACAACAACTCACACGCTAATCCATATGGTGTTGATTTTCGAAATTGTGTGAGAAACAATTTCTGCAGGGATTTTACACAGATTCTCTAGTGCAGAATGGGAGGAGGAATTGGGCTTTTCAGCAACTTAACATAGTCTTCTCGGCTCTCCCAACACAGGGTGTACACGAGTTTGCAGAGACATACAGAGGCTCACTCGTTCTCCCCCCGGCAGAATGGTCATTTCCCATCCCCCTTCCGAGGATAGACTCATGCTCTGGTGTCGGGAATGCGTGACAGAGAATCCATGTAAGGGTCAACGCAGGTACAAATGGTTCAGAAGATGTACGAGGGTGTTTTTGCAGGGTCAGATCCGTTCCTTCTGGCAGTCCGTGAGTCGAAATGGAGAAGAGAACCCCCAACATGACTCATCGCGGATTTCTATTACATGGTCAGGGTTGACACTTGTCGCCCATGCGACTGCATGCATTTCAGCAACGTGTGTGCCTCCCACCATTTGGAAATCACATGTCCTTCGAAAGGACTTAGGTTAAAACATATAATGCACTTCTCTTTTGGAATAATATTAAAATATTATTCCCAAGGCTTAAGCCCTCTAGGCTCAACACTTAGCCCCTTTTTCCCACCTCCAGCCCCTAATTCCTTGCCCACTCTGTGGATGCTCAGTCCCCCTTCACTCATTCATCGTGGTCGGTCTACACCTGGTGGTGTTTATATTTTATTAATCATTCTGCATACATACAAGTACATCAACAGGCTCCTGGCCTTCAACACTTAGGCTCCCTGGCCTAACAAACACATACGCCTACCAGTTATACAAAACTTGGCTCACCAGCCTATAAAACATAATTACAATTCCTTTCAAAACATGGTTTACAACGGGGTTCGGCCTTGGGGACACTACAGTCCCCCTCCCCTTATTTTTGCACTATCCTCAATGCATCTTTATAGAACATCTGCATGCCTTTCAAAATTTTCAAAAAGATGTGGGTACTCTGCCCACATAACCTCTTCATGCTCCCATGTAGCGTCCTCAGGACCGTACCAAGTCCACTGGACCTTTACAAGTTCTATAGCTCGATTCCGAAGTTGTTTTCTTTTCTTGTGCAATATGCGCACAAGATGCACTTGCAGGACACCCTCTAGTTCCACCTGAATCACATTCCAATCGATAACATGATTAGCATCAGGTACACATTTCTTAAGAAGTGAAACATGAAATACATTATGTACATTCATAGAGGTAGGTAATGCAAGCATGTATGCAACTGGCCCAATCCTTTCTAGGATCTCAAATGGCCCACAAAATCTTGCTGCCAACTTGGCGCAACTTCCCAACTTCAGAGAACTCCTGTTAGTTTTCACTTTCAGGAAAACATGGTCACCAACTTTGAATTCTCTATGGGTTCTGTTACTATCAGTGTAACTTTTCTGCCTGTCTTGGGCAACTTTCAGATTCTGTTTGATTTTTATCATTTGATTTTCCATCTCTTTGAGTAGTTCAGGTCCAACTACTACTCTATCAGCTGGATTATCCCAGCTCACTGGAGTGTTTCACTTTCTTCCATAAAGTGCTTCGAATGGGCTCATCTTCAGAGATGTATGATACCCATTATTGTAGAAAAATTCTACCAGATGCAGGTAGTCTTCCCACCTTGATGGTTTATCCATCACATACATTCTCAGCATGTCTTCTATTACTCTATTTACTCTCTCTGTCTGTCCATCAGACTCAGGATGATACGTTGTACTAAAGTTTAGATTCGTTCTGAATCCTTTGAACGGTCCTTTCCATAAATTTGAAGTGAACTTCGGGTCCCTACCAGACACAATTGTCTTAGGAATTCCATGCAAGCGTGCAACTTCTTTTAAAAAGATATCAGCAACATCTGTTGCTCTGTGGGTGGTTTTCAGTGGAATAAAATAGGCGGCTTTGGTAAGCTTGTCCACCACCACCATGATTGAATCATGCTGCTTGCTTGTTCTGGGCAATCCTGTGATAAAATCCATTGTTACCATGTCCCATTTCCATTCGGGAATAGGTAAAGGCTGCAGTAACCCTGCTGGGTGCCTATGCTCCGCCTTAACCTTCTGGCACTCCATACATCTGGCGATGTATTCCACAATTTATTTCTTCAAACCTAGCCAAAAATAATGGCCCTTGACTGCTGCCACAGTCTTCTGATATCCAGGCTGTCCAACATAAGCCACATTATGCATCTCCTTTAGAATTGCTAGCTTCAATTCTCGGACATTAGGTACATACACCCTGTTTTTATACAGAAGTAAACCATCAGTTCCCAAAGTGTAACTTTCCTCGGTTTGTGGTCTCTCATGCTGCTGTAGCTTTGCTACAAGTCTTTTGTACTGCAAATCGACACTTGCAGCTTCAAGAATTTTGTCTTTAATCTCAGTTTTGTACATGCTAATGGCTGTAGCATGTAATTCGTGCACTTTTCTGCTGAGTGCATCAACCACCTTATTGTCTTTCCCTTTGATATGCTTGATATCAAAGTCATATTCACACATAAATTCCAGCCATCTAATTTGCCTGGCATTTAAGGTTGGTTGATCAAATAAATATTTCAGACCGTTATGGTCTGTTCTCAATTCGAATTTCTTGCCCATGAGGTAATGTCTCCATTTCCTCAATGCATGGACAACTGCTGCCAGCTCTAAATCATGAGTGGCATAATTCTTTTCATGCTCCTTCAACTTTCAGGATTCATAGCAAACTACAAATCCCTCTTGGCTGAGAACTCCTCCCAGCCCCTCCTTACACGCATCTGTGCACACTACATAATCCTTGTTTGGATCTGCAATCCTTAGGATTGGAGCACTAGTGAGCAGTTTCTTCATTCACTGGAAGCTACTCTCACATTCATCAATCCACTTAAATTTATTCTCCTTCCTTTGCAAGGAAGTGATAGCATGCGCTATCCTTGAGAATCTGGCTATGAACCTCCTATAATAGCCTTCCAGACCCATAAAAGATCTAACTTCCACCACATTTCTTGGCGCTGACCATTCTCAAATGGCCTGCACCTTCTCAAGATCCACAACGATCCCTTCTTCACATATTATATGTCCCAAGTAATGGATCTGCCTTTGGTAAAAAGAGCACTTTCTTAGTTTTGCGTACAACTGGTGTTCTCTCAACACCTGCAGCACCATTCTAAGATGTTGTTCGTGTTCTTCCTCTGTCTTGGAGTACACCAAGATATCATCCAAGAATACTATGACGAACTTGTCCAAATAATTTCTGAACACTCCATTCATTAGGCACATAAAGACAGCAGACGCGTTGGACAGTCCAAACGACACCACTATAAACTCATAGTGACCATACCTTGTTCTGAAGGCGGTCTTGCTGATGTCTTCGTCTTTTATCCTCACTTGATGATATCCAGATCGAAGATCTATTTTCGAAAATACTTTCGCATCCTTCAATTGATCAAAAAGATCATCAATCCTTGGCAGAGGATATTTGTTCTTGATAGTGACTTTATTCAACTGCCGAAAGTCAATGCACAGCCTCAACGTTCCATCTTTCTTCTTTACAAATAAGACTGGGGCTCCCCACGGTGACACACTGGGGTGAATGTAACCTTTCTTTAGTAGCTCTTTGAGCTACAGTTGCAACTCTTTCAGCTCTGGTGTGCTCATTCTATAAGGAGCCTTTGAAATTGGAGCTGCTCCAGGCATCAAATTTATGGAAAAATCGATGTCCCTCTTCGGAGGTAGTCCAGGCACCTCCTGAAACACGTCTTCAAACTCTTTGAGTACCCTGTGGTCTTCTAGATTCAAGACCACATTTTGGAATACTTCTTCCATCCGGGCTGCAAATAATTGACATCCTTTTCGGTAACATTTCTTTAGTTGCATGGCTGAGATTTCTCTAACAGCCACGACTCTCAGAATTCCTTGGACTGTTACCTGATTTCCCTCTTCATCCAGACATGTGAATCTTTTGTTATGACAATCAAGAAGGGCATGGTGCTGGTCCAACCAGTCCATCCCAATTAAGCAATCATATGAGCCTAAAGGAAGAATGTTCAATTCAACCTTAGTGCTCATTCCTTTCATGTCCACGGAACAGGACTTAACCAATTCAGTGACCTTCCTCTTGGTCCCTGTGGCCAACTGCACCAACCAAGACTTCTCATGTTTTCTCCTCATTAGATGCAAACTTTCCACCACTCTAGGATCTACATAACTATGGCTAGCCCCTGAATCAATTAAAATGACAAGTGGTCGGTTGTTGATAGTACCTTCCACTTCAATCATGTGTGATTGAAATTCCTCTTTGCTTGTTGTCCAGGGATGCGTAGATCCTCGACATTCTGCTGCCCATATCCTCCACTATTTCAGCTTGCTGAACAATATGTACAATTCTCGCCTTACCATTTTTATGGGGACAATCTCGGTACTTGTGGTTTCCTTGACAACCCCAACACTGAATGGGCGTCGGTATTTGTCTTTGTGCACCCTCTTCAGTCCTTCTTGGCTCACTAAACGATGGTTGTCCCTGGTGACTATTTCGGAAAAAGGAAGGCTTCTCTCCCTTCTGCCTCTGTTCTTTCTTAAACCTCTTCTGGTCATCCCAAGCCTTCCGAAAGGTAGGATTTTCCCTTTGTTGTTCATATAAACATTTCTCTTTTCTGATGGTCTCTTCCATGGTCTTAGGATCGTCATATTGAATCTTATCACTCATGAAAGGTGGTATCCCGCTCAGATACCTCTGAATATTGACAGCCTCGTCTTTGATGAATGGAACATACCTCAGTAGTTCCAGAAAACTTCGTTCATACTCATCAATGGTCGTACTTCCCAACTTGAGTTCGAAGAACTCCTTCATCTTTTTGTCATAGTATCTTTTAGTTAGGTATTTCTTCTCGAAATATCTCTTAAATTTATTCCAGGTGACCTCTTTCTCTCTGATGTGCTGCACCTGCACAAACTGATCCCACCACATGGATGCTTTTCCTTTCAGCTGGTACATTGCAATTCTTCCTTCTGCATAGGCGGAATAATTCTGCAATTGGAAGTATTTCTTCATGCCAAGCAACCATGTCTCGGTATCTTCCTCCTTCTTATGTTCTCCATCGAATGTTGGATGTTTAATCTTGTTCATCTCTCCTTTCAATTCTTCCCTTCCAGATTTTCGATGTTTTCTGGTAGGGGACGGGCTCAAACTGTTGTGTGTCTCCCTGTCCAAATGTTTTTGGGAGCGACTGTGATGTCAGCTACCACTCCTCAATCTGTTTCTTCTCCCATGATTTCTGCGACTCTCCATCGTACTTGAGTCTCTTCCTTTCTCGAGTTTCTTCTCTATTCTTTCCAGGCTCTTCAACATTTTTAAATTGAATTCACCCTGCCGATCCCGGATTTTCATGAGCTTTCAGCTATCAGTTAGGCGAGCCTGGGCATCCTTCTGCAATCTTTCGATGAGGTGCATCATATGTTCTTCCTTATCCATCTCTTTTCCATGCCCATTAGAGTTCGATCCTTCGACTCCTAAGTTAACATCCTTTCCTTCCCGTTCGTCTTCCATTTCAGGGGTAATCTGCACTCTTCCCCACTCCATACTCGACGTTGATTAACTAGAGTTCTGACCTTCGTTGAAATCTACACATGCACCATGTAATTGAATTCAAAATTTGTCAGGCCATTAAACTTCATGAACAATCCACAACATTTATAACTAATACGAACAAGAACGAAAGACATTTCAACTTCACAAAGTTTTCTGAGCTGTCTGGCTTTGTAATTTCTGGGACTTCGAAACTTTGGAATCTCGGTCCACGAAGATCCAACAGTTAAATATACGAAACCCAAGTCACCCTTTTCGCAACTAGCAATCTCGCGAGTTCGTGAGTCGAAAACCTTCGACTCATTCCTCTAAACGCCGATACCCAAGATGCGACAAGGTATGGCTCGTTTCTTTGCTAGTGCCCTCTCCACATGTAGTCGTAGGCTAGGCTTAAATGTCAGCTCCTCTCGCAACTTGCACCTTCGTGAGTGTGTGAGTCGAACTCTTGTGCCTCCCTTTGCAATCTTTCGAGACATGATAGGTCAACGCTGAGCTGACTCCTCCCTCGACGGACTTCCACTACTCGAAACCTCGCAACCTCGCAACCTTCCCAGTTGAATCGTCGAGCTTTCACCCTCCTATTCTGTGAACCCCTGAGATGCGATGATTCAACGAAGTGTCGACTCCTATCTCTCGGCAACGTGTGTCCACCTGTCGACCACGTGGGTCCCACCTTATGCTCTACCACGTGTCCACACAAACCTCGTCTCTCGGCACTTCGTGACTCGCAAATCCTAACGCCAATACTTCAGAACTTCTCGCGGCGAGATCTCGAGGCTTTGTGCCACCTCTATTCCACTCACCGGCCTCGCTATGGCCCACACTGTCCTCCAACTGTCGGGGTATTGCTTCTCGCAATCTCGCGACCCCCGTGGCCAAATTATCGAGCCTTTTCTCGCAAGGATTTGATACAAGATCCCACGTGCGGATCCCACGGTCCTCCCGCAATCCGGATCCAACGGCTATTTCCTTCTCGCTTCTCACTACTTTGTGACTTCACGAGTTTCAATGTCGAGCTCCCGAGTTCTTATATTACGAATCCGCGATAGAGAGGATCTTGTGACACGTGTCCTCCCAATCAGACAGCTCAGATTTCCTCGGGACTTCACGTATCGCGATTTCCACACTTCGGTGCCAATTCCAAAGGAATTTTCGATCCTTACACACATTTTTCTAGATCCGACGGTCACGAGGGCTCGCCTTCCCTCCCGAATAGATCCTAAGGTTCTAACACCATGGGTGTAGAGACCTGTCTCCCCGTGGCCGTAGACCCCATCGGCTGCAGTTTCACTGCACCGCTAAACTTCCTGAGTTCTTACTAAAAACTCGTCAAGTGTCTCCTTGACGTTTCGGAGAAAACCAGGGTCCGAAATTGGTCCTCCCGACTAAATTTCCCATCGCATTCTTAGTCCAAAGACCGCTCCACTGGCCCATCTAGGCTCAGTGTCGAAAACTTGGCTCTGATACCACTTTGTAATGTACCTTTTGCTAGACTAAGGCTTAAAACGCACAATATAACAATCGGTGTACACTTACGTTTGATTTACATAACACATACCGTCCAATATATATACATATATACACCACATGCATTTAAGAAATTAAACACACTCAACACAGAGTATTCATATGAATTATTTCCATAATTAACAATCACTTGCACTTCATACTAATTCATATACACAGCGGAAAACATGATAATATATAGAGTACAGTAATGCCAAAATGTGATAAGAACATAGTTAAACACTTATCTTGTAAGAGTGGTGAAATCCACCAACCAAATGTAGGCATTCCACGAACCACCCAGCCTTAGACCACACTGCTCATCAACTCAGCAGTGGATCACCCCCGAGCTGGGACCGAGCTCCACCCCAAGGCAAGGAATCTTAGGCTAGGCTGAGGTTACAGGGAACAACACAGAAGTTTCTGGAAAGGTTCTTCCCAAAGATGCCATCTTACGCCCACTACTACCAGACTGTCATTCCCCACATGCCTGTTCCACCTGGGATTATACACCTTCACACGTACAGTCCATCGGTGCTAAACTCCCTCTCTGGGTCTCGGTAACAGGACGGATCAGGAAGTCTCAGAGCCTGAAGCTGGTGCTGGACACTCTCTGGAATAAACCTCTTCCAACAACATCCACCTCCCTCACCTAGAGAGAGATCGCACAAAATCTCAATTACAACCTGCACTGGACAACAAATCACGCGCTAATCCATATGGTGTTGATTTTCGGAATTGCGTGAAAAACAATTTTCGCAGGGATTTTACACAGATTCTCTGGTGCAGAATGGGAGGAGGAATCGGGATTTTCAGCAACTGAACACAGTCTTCTCGGCTCTCCCAATAGAGGGTGTACATGGGTTTGTAGATACATACACAGGCTCCCTCATTCTCCCCCCAGCAGAATGGCCATTTCCCATCCCCCTGCACAGGATAGACTCACGCTCTGGTGTCGGGAATGCGTGACAGACAATCCATGCAAGGGTCAACGTAGGTTCAGACGGTTCAAAATATGTACGAGGGTGTTTCTGCTGGGTCAGATCCGTTCCTTCTAGCAGTTCGTGAGTCGAAATGGAGAAGAGAACCCCCAACACGGCTCATCGCGGATTTCTATTTCATGGTCAGGGTTGACACTTGTCGCCCATGCGACTGCATGCGTTCCGGCAATGTGCGTGCCTCCCACCATTTGGAAATCACATGTCCTTCGAAAGGACTTAGGTTAAAACATATAATGCACTTCTCTTTTGGAATAATATTAAAATATTATTCCCAAGTCTTAAGCCCTCTAGGCTCAACACTTAGCCCCTTTTTCCCACCTCTAGCCCCTAATTCCTTGCCCACTCTGTGGATGCTCAGTCCCCCTTCACTCATTCATCATGGTCGGTCTGCACTTGGCAGTGTTTATATTTTATTAATCATTTTGCATACATACAAGTACATCAGTAGGCTCCTAGCCTTCAACACTTAGGCTCCCTGGCCTAACAAACACATACGCCTACCAGTTATACAAAACTTGGCTCACCAGCCTATAAAACATAATTACAATTCCTTTCAAAACATGGTTTACAATGTGGATCGGCCTTGGGGACACTACAAGTATCCAATAAAATTCCTACTTATAAAATTATATTGTACAGGAAATACTATCAATCTTTTTTGTTTAATGCAAGATGGAAGTATTACTGAAAAATTGGTTTCAATTATGGCAATGCTAAAATCCATAATAAATACTGATGCCTATTTCCGCAACAACCAATAAATGTGAGAGGGAATCTCATACTTGGGAAAAATTTCAATTTTCCTTATGAAACAAGTTTAAATTTATAAATGAAATTGTTATGATATTGTCTCATGTTGATTGTATATGTGTGATATAGATGAGATGATTGTTATTGAAGATGGAATGTTTGGTAGGAAAGGCTACTGTTCGGAGACTAAAGTCCTATTCTTTCCAAAAATCCAGATCCTTAGTGGGGATATGGAGATGAATTGGTGCTCTCCTTGTGTGTGAAATCCTTGGCAAGATGGATCATTGAAGGAATGTGTAGCACTGAAAGGATGCTTGAGCTTGAAAGGGTGAGTACAGCAAGGAAGAGATAGCTCAAGAATTCTATAGTGGATGAATTCTTTCCTGAAGCATATCTGTGGAATGGAGAAAAGGACATCCAACTGAAGTATGAAGACATGAATCTGGTGCTTGAAAAGAAGAGCACAAAATGATAACAATATTCAAAAGAAAAGGCAAGGATATTTTTGAATAATTTTGGATTATACAATGTATATAATTCACTAAGGATAGTGCACAAATAAGGGGGAGGGAAATGTTATACCCCCAATCTGATTCCCAATGTAAATATACTTTTGTTATATAGGATGGTGAGCCAGGATATTATAGGGAAAGTTCCTATGTGATTATTAGGCCAAAGATTCTAGATGTTAAAAGGCCAGTGAGCCTATTATTGTAATATATTATATGTGATAATTCATATTATTAATTAAATCCATCACTATTGCATACCAAATAGAAAAAAAGAGTATGGGGGGTTAAACTCCACTAGAAAGGGAAAGGGGGTATAGGAGTCTAGGAACAAGGGCTGAGATAAGGGGAATTAAACCTAATAGAATATTATATTAATATTCCTTAAATCCAAAGTTATGGATATAAATATATCCTAAGTTCTAAGGATGGGAAAGCATCTCTCCCATGTGGGGAAAAGTTAGTTTCCAACATGACAAGTGTCAAGTTGGGAACATGCATACTTAAAATGGATTTTTAGTACATGTTCCTATTATTCACCCATTATTCAAGGAATCTATCAGATCCTCTATAGACTCTCTACAACCATGATCCATACCAACATTTTGGAAGCTGGGAAGCAGTTTCTGGGTAAAATGGAGTTGAAGAGGCAGGTTGTTAGGCCTGTGTGTTGCTGAAGAAGTGGGTTGTTAGGCCCGTGAGCATTCTCTCTAGATGAGAGAACTACCGGGAATTGATTTCCAAGGTGCCAAGTTGTATCCATTGGGATTTGATACTTATTTTCTTAACTATTGTTGAAGTCCCATAAGGGAAGTAGGGAAGCTGAATGATTTTTGAGAAACGAAGGGGAACACTTCATGTGGTGGGACAGGCATGTGGGAAATTAGAGACCATAGGTTGTGTGCCATAGTTGGCACCTTAGTTTTATCATTTGTATGTATTCATACCTTATCCTGGATTAGGATTCCTTTTCCCTGATGGAGTTTTATCCCTAGATCAAGAGTGACACACTGCTGAGAGTTATGAGAAGTGTGGTCTATGGTCGGGAGGAACATGGAAGGTCTGCACATAGTTTGTGTTTTTACAACAATAGATATGTGTTCTTATAAATGAGTATTATTTTTCTATTTTTGTTGTAATTATATTTACATTTTGTTTACTATGTGCAATGTATTTATTTTTGTTGATTAAATTGTATATGTATGCACTAGTTATTGCATGTTGATATTAATTTGCATAACTCTATGAATATGCAGAGCATACCAGTAAATCCAATTGGTATTAGAATTTGTAATTTTGGTGTGGTATTTCCTGGAAAGGAGATGGCAATGTTGCAGATGATGTAATAACCCTAGGTCAAACCCGAATTGTAATGTAAATGTAAATTTACATATAGGATAGTGAGCCAAGACATGTTGGTCTAGAGTGCCTTTGTATATATGTATTTAGATGCCACAATTCTTGTGTGGTTATTAGGATGGAGATACTGGATGATAAAAGGATAGTGAAGCTAACTTTGTAAAATGTAATCACACTCAAATTTTAATGAAAACACATCATTGTCATAGACCAACCAGATAAAAGAGTATTGGGGGATAAACTTCACTAGAATTGGAAATAAGGGCTAAGAGTATAAGAAAGGGGATAAGCTAAGGGGGATTAAGACCAAAGGAATATTTTATTAATATTCCTAAAATTTAATTCTAAAGTATGGGTTATTCATTTTATCCTAAGTCTCTAAGGGGAAATTTATCACCATGTGGTGGGTCCATGAGGGGGGGGCATGTATTTCGTGACATGACAATTGTCAAGTTGGTTACATGAACATAAGTTTGAGGAAATTTAGTTCATTTCCTATCATTCATTCCACATTATCACCATCACTACTCTCTCGTGATCAATACTTTCATGTTTCCATCACTTGTACCTATACCGGGGAAAGATTTGGAGTTGCAGGAAAATAGTAACCCGAGAATTGGGTTGCAGAGGTGGGTTTTGAGGCCCATGAGTTATTGAAGAATAATGTTGTCAGACTCGTGAGCATTCTCTCTAGGTGAGAGAAATTTGGGGAAACTATTGGTGTGTGGGCACAGGTAGGTTCAATACCCTGGGTTCAAGATAATTAGTCCAACAAAACCATATATATACCAACCCTTTCGGCATCATCTGCATGCAGGTGATGTATCACCCGATGCATATTTATGGGGAATTCATGAAACAAGATTTTACAGTGGTGAGAGAAATATGGGAAACACGCTTTTTCATACCTATTGGATCCTTTCGTGCACTATATCCTAAATAATATGAACTCATTACTTCATTATATATCCACATGAGGTTATAATCACATTGTTTAGTGGTTAAGAATACAATTATGGTTGTTGTGCATTAGATTATCAACAATATCAACAAAGATAAGAATTCATTCATACTAAAGGAAAGAATTAACATAGTACATACATGAATAATCATCCAACAACACAAGTATACACAAAGTTACCGTGGCTCACCCCCCTCTGGGCTATATCCAAAAAATATTTTTGTATTTATTATATTTAGGGAATTATGCATGTGCTTGGCACTACAATGGAGGTTTTACATACAATATTCTTCTTCCATTCATTGCTTCTTTACTATGATCTACTTCCTGAACCTCTCTTCCAACAACAAAACAACAAAACAACTACTAACAATCCTCTCTGAATTTCATGGGTCTCAAGTTTGTTTTCCATCTCCTAATGATTTGGATACCACTCATGCTCGGTTGGTGACAACTCATTATGAGTTGGATGCAACTCATGCTGAACCAGTTTTCTCGGATTTTGCACTAGTTGTTCTTTCATGTCCCCCGTCATGTTCTCTTTCCTCTCTCTTATTTATTGATCTTCTTAATCCTGTTCCTTTTCCCTGTACCTCATCTCTTCTCATTGTTCTATTCCCATTTTTTTTTTCCAACAAGCCCCTAACACTCACATGTGGCTCGACCCAAGCCACTTAGTCCTATTGTGTCATACTCCTCCATGCCTTATGGAATTTATGGAGTCTGTCCTTTGATGTCTATACTGCTGCGATTTCTACTAAAGGAAAGAATTAACATAGTACATACATGAATAATCATATATATATCCACATGAATAATCATTATATACATGAATAATCATTATATATCCACATGAGGTTATAATCACATTGTTTAGTGGTTAAGAATACAATTATGGTTGTTTTGCATTAGATTATCAACAATATCAACAAAGATAAGAATTCATTCATACTAAAGGAAAGAATTAACATAGTACATACATGAATAATCATCCAACAACACAAGTATACACAAAGTTACCGTGGCTCACCACCCTCTGGGCTATCTCCAAAAAATATTTTTGTATTTATTATATTTAGGGAATTATGCATGTTCTTGGCAGTACAATGGAGGTTTTACATACAATATTATTCTTATATTCATCGCTTCTTTACTATGATCTACTTCCTGAACCTCTCTTCCAACAACAAAACAATTACTAACAATCCTCTTTGAATTTCATGGGTCTCAAGTTTGTTTTCCATCTCCTAATGATTTGGATACCACTCATGCTCGGCTGGTGACAATTCATTATGAGTTGGATGCAACTCATGCTCAACCAGTTTTCCCGGATTTTGCACTAGTTGTTCTTTCCTGTCCCCCATCATGTTCTATTTCCTCTCTCTTATTTATTGATCTTCTTAATCCTGTTCCTTTTCCCTGTACCTCATCTCTTCTCATTGTTCTATTCCCAAAATTTTTTGTCCAATAAGCCCCCAACACTCACCTGTGGCTCGACCCAAGCCACTTAGTCCTATTGTGTCACACTCCTCCATGCCTTATGGAATTTATGGATTCTGTCCTTTGATGTCTATACTGCTGCTATTTCTACTTCCTTGTTCACAATTTCCACCATCGTCTGTGATGTTACTATATTAAGATTAGCTTGGGTGGCTTGCATTGATAATTTCGTAGTGCTATGTGCAGTGACTAACTCTTCTAGCACCTCGATGGATTTTCCTTGCAATGGTTGTAAATTATGTATGACCTTCCTCTGTTATGCCTTCATTTGTTCCAATACATTGTATAGTTGCATATTAGCCATTATCATTGACATTATTTCTACTAGTGGCAATGTATTCACATGTTTAATGGCTTGCTGCACTTCCTCCTAGTTACTCCTTATCTTATATTCCAATGATTGTAGTTCTGGATTGGTGGTAAGCTCTACCCAAATGTGTGTGCCTGCCTCTCACATATTTATGCATTCATATTCCAATATTTTTATCTTTTGTACTATTGTTTGTGGATTCCTTTCCCTATGTTCTCTTTCCTCCAGTGGTGTTCCTAGTGTTGCACACACTTCCATATCTATGATTTTCATGCGAAGTCCTTTGATGGCCTCACTAATATTTACCACTTGTTCCTCTACCATGGCCTATACTACCATCAGTACTTCTGGGACCTTCATCTATAGTTTTTGGAGTGTTGTTTGTACCTTTTACACCATCTATTTGGATTCCTCCTTCTCCTTTAAGGATGTGGTAGCCTTTGCTTCGGCCTCATATTTGTCGTTTAAGGATTTCTCAGCGTTTCTTTTCATTTCACTCCTCTCTATCCTAACTTTATTTTCCTATCCCTCTGCTTCTCTCTTTTCCTTTTCTATGATTTCCACTCATTGTTGTATTGTCTAGTTTTCCTCTAGCGCAGTGGTGTATTGATTTTGCAATTCCTCCTTCCCAACTTCTTCTTTCTCCAATTAGTTGGCTACAGTATCTACCCGAAGACATAGTTCCTGCACAATTCTTGTTTGCAACCCTTGTAATAATTCCATTGGCATCTGTGAGATGACTAGGTCTATGTTACTTAATCCTTACAACTTCTCATGTACTTCAGGGTTAGGTAACCCAACTATCTCTACTGGGATCTTGATCACTCTGCGCTCCGCTACCAGTTGATCTAGATTTTATGAACAGAATGAAATGACTACATATTATTAACATATGCTTTACATATAATAACAAAGATACAATAAAACTGGTTTTCTATTCAATAAGGAAATAAGCTGAAACTGTAAAGTGTAGCAGAAGACAAGCTTGCTAGAATGGTGGCAGCTTATCTATGAGAAGAGATGTGATAGATCCGCTCATTCACAAGAAGATGGTTAAAATGAGGCTCTGAAGGCCTTTTACAATAAACAGGAATGTCAAAAACCCTATACATCCAAAAACCTAACCCTAGGAGATGAAGCACCAAAAGTCATTTAGGCCCCATTTGGGTAAGTTAGTACATCAACTTCCCGAGGTCGTAACTTTTTCATACAATCTTCGTTTTAGGCACACAATAGCCCGTTGGAAAGGTCTAACCAAGAAGAAAAATTTCCTACTAGACATGCTAGTGCCTCCAAAAGTTACTTCGGATCCAAATCCAAAAAAACGTCGTTTAGGGCCTCAAAACGATCCCAGAAGTTTGGAACCCGAAAACAGCCGAAAAACTGCCAAGGTGGAAAATTATTTTTCAAGACAATGGAATAGGTGGGTGGCCACCGATATCCATTTGGATCAATCCTCCCTCCTTAGGAAGAAATGGTCTCCATTGTTTTGAGTTCCCCCATTAGATCAGGAAATTTCTGTTGAATTTGGCCTCGGGTGAGCCACTTGCCTTGGTGCAAGAGCTTCTTTTCTTTAACGACTTGATAAAGATGGATCCTTTGTTGTCGAGTTCCCTTGATCTGTGTGTCAATAATATGATCACTATATTCCTGTTGTATGTAGCTGGGGTTGATCTCTATTGGTTTCAGATGTTATGCTATTTCTGAGGTGTCCAATAATGCTGGGAAATAAGGCCAAAGGAGATCCACATTGAACATTGGGTGTAGGCCAAGGAAATTAGGAATGTTGAGCTCAAAATAATTATCCCCTGTCAGGCTACGATATTAAAGATTTTAATGACCTGAAACACTAAATTATCAAACCAGCGCAAGTAAACTTAGAGCTGCTACACTGTATGTGCGGGTAAGATTCTAATTCCTATCTAAAGATTATCCTTAGAAGAAAACACAAACTCACTCTTAGAAACTGAATCCTAATGACTATCCTGAAACTTATCATCTCCTATTTAATTCATCAATAGAAAACAGTCTTATGCCTAAGTGTAGATGCTTCTATTTCTACTCTAATGTAATTTCACAAGACTATCTACCACTACCTTTAATCATCTATCATCACCATTTCTATCTAAGCCATAACAAAAAGAGTGTTTCCTAAAATGCTTTTAATCTAAACATCGAAAATAAATCTAAATCTACCTACAGGAAAAATAAAGAAATATCCTACTTACCCTACTGGTACCGGAAGCTTCCTCTAATTCAATTGCAATCTAACTATTCTAACAAAGAAGAGTAATCTAACTATCCTAACAAAACATTGCAACCTAACTATCCTAACCAAAGCAAAGTAAACTCAAACTCGCATTCTCTTTAATCTATGTTCAGATTGAAAACTAGAAACAAAGTAAACCTAGTTCATGCTCTAAATTCTACAGGAATCAACCATGCTTTCAACACTCATCAATGTAGAAGATATTAATATGCTAGAAACGATACAGTTGAAGAATAATTTAAGAAATAATCTGAACAAGTTAATTCCCAAACTCTAAGCTAACATGCATGCAAATCATAAGATACTGAAATAAACTAAATCTAAGACAGAGAAAAGCAGCGACTTGAACCTGTTTGGCGGGCCCAACCAAAAGGTACAATTGCCAAAATGAACAACCAGAACTACTCAATCATTCTACGCAAACACTATCCATGCTTCACGCTCCATTTACTCAGAGAAATAACTCAAATCGTATGACAGTGAAATAACATAACGCAAAGGCAGATTGTATTAACATAAATGTATCATAGCATAACATAACCCAACGTTTCTTAGGAGTGATCTTTTGTTTATATAGATCCTCCTCAAAAGTATTTTAAAGAAAAAATACATTAATTCAAATGGATCCTAGATCCGAAAATAACTCGAAATCAGTTAAAAACGATCTTCACATCTTCGTGACACGCAGTGTCACGAAGTGTGAGTCGTGAAATATTACAACTCTGTTCTATAATTTCGCCTTGAATCGGCATATGAGTGATGACTCCAACTATCATGTAAATCGCACTGTCTCCCACTCTGGCCATAACGCGCGGATCTTTAGAAGCTTCGTTGGTATCTCCACGGGGTACGAGTTGGTACCTGGTACTGGCAAATCCTGTTTCAAATAGAAATGGTACCTAACTCAAGCCACATTAGTTTCAATATTAATTTAAAGCATCAAAATACATAAAAATAACTTGAAACGTAAAAATACCTTGAGTAACCCCATTGAGTGGTAGAGAGATGTCAAGTGTATCATAAAAAGGCCAAAAGGGGTGGTACTGGGTATGGAAATGGAGGTCTTTGTGATATAATATAGGCAAAAACATGATCAAAACTAGAGACCAACATCCCCCACATCCTTGGTGATGGTGTACAACCCATAACTGAGTGGGCGAAGCTTCCAATGGGGTCATGTAAGGCATTCATTCTGCAAGTGAAACCAAACTTTGTTGCCCACCTGAAACTTATGTGGCACCTGATGTTGACCATGGCGCTGCTTGTATTTGTCATTGGAGTTTTGTAGGATATCCTGAACTTGTTTGCAAATGTGTTGGATCTTCTCAATGAAACAATTGGCTTTGTCAACTTTAGTTGGAGAAGGAGGTGAGTCGGTTGAGGTGATCACAAGGGGAAGTGCAACATCTATGGGACCCAATGGTTGGAATCCCAACCCCACCTAAAAGGGGTTGTGGCCTATTGAGCTATGTATGTCTCGATTGTAGCTATGCTAGAAATAGGGAATACTCTCATCCCATGTGTGAGGGTGCTTGTAATTATACATGCGCAAGATATGCACGATCATTTGATTTACAACCTCGATTTGGCCATCTGTTTGGGGGTGGAGGGTCATGTATTTGGTGAGCTTGGTGTCCAACAGTGACCAGAGGCTCGACCAAAATGTGTTGAGAAATCAACTGTCCCGATCTGAGACAATGGTTTGTGGGATTCCACAATTTACCTAGACTTGTTCAAAGAAGATCTTGGAAGTGACCTCTTTTGTGATGCTCTTCTTGTAGGCAACCAGGATCACCATCTTAGAAAAGTGATCAACAACCACAAAAACATAGTCATTTCCCTGCTTGGTGGACAGGAGGCCCAACATGTAGTCCATTGAGATGGATTCCAATGGCCTTTCAGGAGTAGGAAGAGGGGTGTGAAGGCCCTGTTTCTTAGTGGTCGGTTTGGAAATATCACTGGCAGTGTAGGACTTGATATACTTGTTGACCTCCTATCGAAGTTTTGTCTAGTAGAAATGTTTATGTAGCATCGCCATTGTAATTTCAACACCGAAGTGTCTTGCCACCTGACTGTAGTGGAATTTCCAGATCATCTTCACTCACTCACTTGATGGAACACAGATATGGCCTAGACAACACAACAACCCATCCTAAAGATGGAAATTATCAACAACTTCATTTGCACCCAACATTTGGTAGGTCGTGGCGAAGTCCAGGTCTGTCTCATAGAGTTGGGTCCATCCAGAGGTCTCATGGCTACAAGATTCTAGCACCGTGGTGACTGATGCGATTGGAGGTTTTCTAAGGATATCAACGATGCGGTTGGTGCTTCCTGTTTTATACTTAATTTTGAGGTGGAATTATTGCAAGTATGTGGACCACTTTTGATGGAGGTCATTCTACAATTTTCCTTGTGTCTGCATGAACTGCAATGGCTTATGATCAATGTGGATGTCTGTCTCCTTCCCAAGAATGTAATTTCTCCACTTGTGGTAGGCTTGCACAATGGACTACATTTATTTTTTGTAAGTAGGGTACTTACAGACAACATATGATAGTGTCTAACAATGATAGTCCATGGGGTGGTCATGCTGAGTGGGAACGGTGCCCACAACATAGTCTAAAGCATTTGTCTTGATCTCAAAGGATTGTTGTAGGTCTGGTAGTGAAAGTATTGGGGTTGAGCACAAGTGTTGATTCAAATCATTGAATTCTTGTTGTTGGGACTATCCCCGCACAAATTTATCCTTACCACCACCCCTTGTTATTTGGCTAAGGGCCCATGCAATATGGGAGAATCCCAACATGAACCTGCGGTAGAAATTGGAAAGGCCCAAGAAGCTCTAAAGCTCAGTGAGTGTGGTTGGGGATGACCAGTCACAGATGACTTGGATCTTGGCTGGATCCACATGTATGCCATGATGATCAATGATGTAACCTAGGTAATGGACCAGTTCCATGTCGAAGGAGAATTTTTCCAAGTTGGCGTATAGCTTGTGCTTCCGCAAGGTGTGCGGAACCTACTGAATATGATGCAAGTGTTCTTCCCAAGTCTTGTTGTAAATGAGAATGTCATCCAGATACACCAATGCAAAATAATTAGTGAATGGTCACAGGATATCATCCATCATCCTCATGAAAGTGGCTGGAGAATTTGTCAAAAAAAAGGGCATGACCAACCATTCAAAAAGGCCTTCCTTTGACTTGAAGGCGGTCTTCCATACATCTGTCTATTCTATCAGGATCTGGTGGTTTCTAGACTTCAGATCAATCTTATTGAATTATTTGCCCCCCATGAATTGATTAAGGAGATCTTCGATTCGAGGAATCAGGTACCAATTTCTGACTATGATTTTATTCAGGGCTTGGTAATCAATGCAGATTCGCCAGGTTCCATCTTTCTTTTGTACCAGCATGATTAGGCTCCTGCAAGGTGATCAACTGGGACAGATGTGCCCCTTGTGGAGTAGTTCTTGGATTTGTCACTTGATCTCCTCATTCTCTAACAGAGAGAGATGATAGACTGATTCATTGGGAAGTAGTGCGTCATTGGTCAGATTGATGGAGTGCTTGACTTGACAGTGCAGAGGTACCCCGGTAGGTGAGGAGAAGATATCTGAGTAATCTTCCATGAACTTATCTACTTGCTTTAGCTGTGTTGAGAGGTCAGCTGCAGAGACCCTGGATGTGGCTATGATATTTCGCTCATTCTGAGAGAAAATCACGAAGAATTCAAACTTCCTCGGCTGAGATATGACCTTCTTGCATTTCTTGGAAGAGATCAAGGAAATAACACTAGGTGGGATTGCCTCAGGTATCATGTACAATTTCCTGTTCAAAGTAATAATAACACTAAGAGGCGTAGAATCATATAAAACATGACATTTCCATAAATAATGTTGGCCCAAAAGAACATCACAAACTTTGAGAGGAGAAACATCACACAATACCTCATTTTTGAAGGGCTTGATGTCATATGATAGTCGACACTATTGGATAATGCAGAGATCGCTTCCTTGGAGGAGCCATCAAATGGTGAAGGGTTGTGGGTGTGACGTTGTCGGTAGGGCTAGCCACTTGACGAACTCTACTGAGATGAGGTTCTTCTAGTTACCACTATCAACGATAAAGTGGAGCAGGGTGCCTTTTACCCACATCTGTGAATGGAAGAGGCACTCTCCTTCTTCTAGCTCATCTGGATCACCAAGATGGAGCTTGGTGGTAGCAACGAGGGAACTGGGTTCCATGTCAATGATTTGTCTTCCCATTTATAGTTCTGACTCAGAGTTAGAACCTGCATTTGATTCATAGGCTTTAACTTCGGCCACCAGTGACTACTTTGAATGGTAGTCAATAGTTTTATGCTAAGGGATCTTATGGAAGTCACACCACTTCCTGATATCTTTCTTTTTCTTTTTGGAATTCTTATTTTCTTGCAGCATGAACTGGTTTTCTTGATACTGCCCATCTTTCCTCTATCCTTTGTTCTATGGGTTGGGGCCTCCCGTTTTTAGATTTTTCTGTGAGTGTTTCCCAGGCCCAAATTGCCTTGTATTTTGTTGAGCTTCTGCTTAATTTTGATGGCATATCGGTAGGCCGCACCCAAGGAAAATATTTCCATAAATTCCTTTTCAGTATGGATGTATATATGCAGAGAACCATAATACTTTAGCACCAGATGTCACTTTGAATCTTTGATACCCAACTTGGTGCGCAAGGTATGGAAGATATTTGTGAACTCTGTCACTGCTTAGTCTCTTTCTTGCGCAGTGTGGTCCATTTGGTATACAAGTCATCATAACTTCCAACATGGTAGTATTGTTCCTTAATAACATCCTTGAAGGATTCCCAGGTGGTCGTGACTATAAATAATAAGGAATCCTCTGTTTCCTTTTTCTCAAAGAAAGTTTCCCACCAATATTTGACATGGGGAACAACTTTGAGGAGCGCAAAAGTAATATTTTCTCTATTCAAAAAGTTATGGCCACAAAAATACCCTTCTAGTACATTCAACCACTTATCTACACCATCTGTGTCTATATAACCTTCAAATACGGGTATATTGAAGTTGATTTGTACCTTGAAGGGGGCGGTGCCTCCACTTGAAAAATATGCGTCGCCTGTTGGTATCCGTCGAAGGATTTGCGTGAAAATATCCATCATCTCATTACTTTGTTGCATGAGGGATTCCTGAAGCAACATTTTGAATGGATCTCATGTCCCATCATCTTTCTTTTCTCATGCCATGAGAGGTCGCTTAGGTGCGCATGAGATTTTGTCCTCAAGAGAAATAAGCTTGAGACCCAATTCTTTGCAGATCGATCTAATACCATTGATCTGGATTTTATGAGTAGAACGAAATGATTATAGATTATTAACATATTCTTAACATAGAATAATAGAGATATAGTAAAACTTTTTTTCTATTCAATAAGGAAATAAGTTGAAACTGTAAAATGCAGCGAAAAACAAGCTTGCTGGAATGGTGGCGTCTTATCTCTGAGAAGATATGTGATGGTTGCGCTCATTAACAAGAAGATGGTTACAATGAGGCTCTGAATGCCTTTTACAATAAAAAGGAATGTCAAAAACCCTATACATCCAAAAACCTAACACTAGAAGATGAAGTGCCAAAAGTTATGTGGGCCCCGTTTAGGTAAGTTAGTACATCAACTTCTTAGGGTCGTAACTTTTGCATACGATCTCCGTTTTAGGAGCAAGATAGCCGATTGGAATCTCTAACCGAGAAAAACAAATTTTTATTGGCCCAGGTCAATTCCTTTGGTACTCACCTGTGCCCCAAATCCCAAAAAACGTCATTTAGGGCCTCAAAACGGCCCCAGAAGTTTGGAACCCAAAAAAATTTTGAAAAACTACCAAGGTGGAAAACTATTTTTCGAGAAAGTGGAATAGGTGGGTGGGCACCAATATCCACCTGGATCACTAGTTGTGTTGATATCATATTCCATGCTTAATCTATTTTCCATTCTTGGGATGTGCCTGATCCTTGTGCAGGTGCCAATCAGACTGTCTCCAATAATTGTTGTATCTTCAAGTATTAGTCTTACAGCTTTGTTTGTAGTGCTTAATGTTTCTTTGTTGTATCTTCAAGTACTTCCTCCATGATGTCCCTTCACTGGTATCCAATTATGTTCATGTCTTCATCTATTAGTGTGTATATGACTTGTCTCTTTTACACTCTATTGCGACTCCTCCTTGGTACAACGATTGTTTCTCTTGTAGCTCTTGGTGGCGCCATTGTTGTAGTAAAGTAGTGTTTACCAGTTTTTGTAGATTTGGAGCTTGTTCTATCTATTTTCTCTCTATTTTTACTGTAATTATAAGTAAAAATAACCCGCGTGTGGTAAGCATGGATGATTTTATTCCACGTTGCCAATTTTTCACTAATCTTCACGCCTTCCCTCATGTCTCTTCCGTGCATAATGTGATAGGTATTTGTGTTAATGGCATGGTATGGATGAATCCATTAATATATTTCCACTAGGTACTGCCACTCAGTTGTGCATATCAGTGGTGTTTTTATTTTACTCATGGTCTTTATGATGGATTTATGACTGGGCCTTCTCGCAAATTTATGCTTTTCTATAATTATCATTTTGTGACTTGTCCTTATCCTTATGTAACTATCGTTTTCATCCTTTTCATACTGAAAATGGTCTCATCATGTGGGATGGTTCAACTAATACTACATACTTTTTTTATTTTGTGTCGGGTCTCCTTGGTTGGCGTAGTTTCCCCTACCTTCACGGTTCTCTTTGTCATTATTCACGCGCACGTTCTCTTTGTTTTTTTTTTTCTTGTGGGATTCTTCCTATTGTGCATATTTTCAACCCTCTTGGTATATTTTTGGCTGATTGTCATTCACCCTTCCTTTCAATGCTTCTCTGTTAAGGGTTTCCAACTATGAAATACCTACCTCTGTCACCTCCTGGATCACATATGATTCTAACCAGTGCATACAAAAATTTCTTGTGTGCTACATAAACTTGTATCATATAGGAGTACCAGGTCACCTACTTGGAATAATTTCAGCTTAATGTGTTTGTCATGACATGATGTTTCCATTAAATTTTGAAACCATTGGTGAAACCCTGTGACAAATCGATCCTCCTCAAGTTATACTATTTGTGATAGTCATTCCTATATGGCGTACGGATCCGAAATATTCGTGATAGATGCGACACACAGGCTCGGTACAATGAAATCCATTGGCATGACTACTTATTGTCTGTACACCAACCTGAAATGTGTTTTCCCTGTCGACTTCTTGTTGGTTGTCTTGTATTCCCATAATACAACAAGAATTCTTAAGTCCCAGTAATCTCTTCCGACGTTACATATTTTTGTTAGTGCATTCTCTATGACTTTGTTAAATGCTTCCACTATGCCATTGGCCTATGGGTGGTATGACGTACTCTTATGTTGGTGAATTTGGAATTATTTGATCAAAGTGGCTATGGTATTATTGAGTAAGTGTGTCCGTTGGTCACTTATCAATGTTCTTGGACACCCAAATCGAGTTACTATGTTCTCAAACAAAAAGTGCACAACAGTTTCTGCACTACAATCTGTAACTGGAGTGACTTTTGCCCATCGAGTTAGATATTTTTTTGTTGTAACGATGTACCTATCCCCTAATATTTTGTTGGTGGGTTGATTGGTCCAGTGAAGTCTATATCCCACTTATCAAAATCCTACATTGTAACTTGTGGATTCGATGCCATATCCTCCCTTTTGGAGGGTTTTCTAACCCTCTGACAAACATCACATTTCCGATAGTATTCCTTTGCGTCCTTGTGGAGTGTAGGCCAACATGTTCCTGTACATAATATCTTTTGCGCAGTATTTTTACCTTCATAATGTCTACTTGTAATTATGTCATGTGATTCTTCTAATATAGGTGGTATTTCATGTTCGACTACATAGTGTCATAGTATACCATCTGCGCCCAGTTTATATAAGCTTCCTGTAAATAATTGGTAGTCCATAGCCTTTACTACCAATTTTTTTTTCTTCCTGACCGTCATGTCTAATGGGGCCATTCCTGTAATTAATAACTATAGAATGTTTGTAAAATAATCATCTACCATCCTAATGGAAAAAAATTGGGCATCTAGCAAGATATCATCCATTTTTCCTTCCTCTTCCCTCGATAGTATGCATGAAAAGTGATTAGGTCCTACACTGAGTTTACTTGGTTTTACTACTACTACAAAGTCATATTATTGGAATAATAGAAGCCATCTGCAGATCCTTCCCCCCAACACTGGATTGTTGAACAGATATCTCAGCACAGAATGGTCGGTGTACATATTGAAGTGTGATCCTAGCAAGTAGTGTCAAAACTTTTGTAGTGCATAGACCATAGCCAGTCCCTCATGTTCTATTATGGTATATTTTTTCTTCATTGTTGATAGTTTCCTACTTTAAAAAATGATTGGATGATCTATCTCTCCATCACCTAGTTGTGACAAGATTGTGCCTAGTAAGATTGATGACACATCCACATGTACATGAAATTCCTTGTTCCAGTCTGGGAAAATTAAGATTGGTGTAGTTACTAACTTTTGTTTCAGTGTGTCCAATCGTTTTTGACTATTGTCATTCCACTGGAAGTTCGCCTCTTCTTTCAATATTTTTTCCATTGGTGTTGTAATATGTGTGTATCCTTTGATAAATTTCCTGTAATAGCATATGTGGCCTAATGTCGCACGCATTTGTTTGACTGATGTGGGTGGTTGTAAGTACATACTAACTGCAATATTTGCAAGATCAACCATTAAGACTTGTAATTATCATACAATGTGTCCCAATAATATTTCAAATGGTGCACAAAAAATACACTTCTTTAGATTCAAGGATATCTGATGTTGTCTACACTTATCCAACATCAACCTTAGCAATTCAAGGTGATCCCTTAGAAAGATAAATATTGTACAAATGTCCAGTTATACTTCAATAAACTTATGGATAAATTCTTTAAATACTACAACCACTACTCTTGAAAATACTGCAGGTGCGTTCTTTAACTCAAACGACATCACTATTTATTGAAAATGTCTCCATTCCATAGTGAATGTAGTCTTTTGTCTATTCTCCTATGCAATTCTTATCTAATGGTATCCTGAGAAGCCATCTATGAACAAACATGCCTCTTGTGCGCCTAGGTTTTCAAGTACTTCAAGTGCAAAATGGTGTTGGGAATGGATCCTGTAGGCATTTATCATTCAATTTCCTAAACTCAATGCAGATTCTTATTCCCCCTATTTTATTTTCCTAGACTACTAATGGACTTATCCGTTATGATTCATCAACCTATTTGATGACTCCTTGTTTTAGCATGCAGTCTATTTCCTCCTTGACTTTTTCTTTATATCTTGTGTTCATTCTGTAGGGTCTTTGTTTCACTGGTTTAGCATCGGGTTTTAGTGGGATCCTCATCTCCCATAGCTTTCCCGCTATTCCTTTCATCCCTGATAATGTAGTGGGAAATAAGTCTTGATATTTGCACAGTAGATCTGATATATTTTCTATGATTTCCTCATCCTAGTAATATCCTATCTGTGCAAACTTAGGATTTTTCTTTGTCCCAATATTAACTTTTCGTGTCTTGAATAGCTACGCTTATGTTGTAGACTCCAACTCTGGGACCTCTACTATATTTTCCCCCCTCTATTTCATGTACTTGGATGTTGTGAGGATTTTCATCATCTTGATCTTCCTATGTCACATTGTAACATTCCAAGAACTTGTGAACCGTCATGGAGGCATTGTGTGCATTACATACAGATATTACTTCCATTGTTTCTTCTTCAGCGCATATTTTATGTTTAATCGCATGTAGCACTGCACTTATTAGTGGAAATGCATTATGAAAGGTAAATATTACCTTCAATTGTTGAGTCATGTACTCCCATTTTGTTGTATCTCTGGGCATCTCCAGTTCTAGGTACAAGTTCTTTGGAATGATATCCAGGGTACATATGAACTTGTGTGTCCATTCTTTCCTTGGGATCGATTCCCACACTTTTTTACACTGTGCAGCATGGTCTTTTGGGTTTCCTTCCTCGATATACTTATGCATCATGTCTCCCTCATTATTATGGAATCTCACCTAGATTAGTATCCTACATTGTTTCCAGTCTTCTATGTTTTCTTTGTGTTTTTCCCACCATGTTGTTTGGGTGGATTTCAATGCAATTTCTAGTGCTAGTAGCCTTTGTTTCTCCAATACATGTGCCTCGAATATATGGACAAATTTTTTTATAACTATCAACCCGTCATACTTAGGTGGGTTACATAATTCTATTCCAATCCAAGGTATTGATATGGTCATGCACACACATCGTAGTGTTGATACTTCCTGCATCCTCTGCTGCTAATTTTCTAGAACTGCTTCTAAGTCTGATGTGCATGAATTGATGCTTCTCTAACTTAGTGTGTCGTCTATGGTGGGGTTAACATAATCATCCATCCTCACAATCATGTTTTAAAGGTTATCAATTTCATCTCCCTTCACTGGTTCTATGTGCCTCCTTCCTTCTTATGGCTCTAATGGTGCAATGACTTTCAGTTCTCCTACTTCAAATATCATCTCTCACCTTTTCTAATTGATAATAACTTGGTTATGGAAGGCCCATTCCAATCCCATTAGTGTTGGATATGGTTGGAAGTCATCCACAATTTTGATAACTTCAAATTCTTCGATGTTGCAAACTGCATCTATATTCACATTTATTCCTGTTAATATTCGAATAGGTACTATTTTAGAATGGTTTGGTAATATCAATTGAATGGGTGACCAAAATAACTTGTGTTTCCCCATCATTTCCCATGGTTTTTTCATTGATACATTCACATTGGAGCCCAAGTCTAAGATCACGTTGTCTATGTCATATTCTCCAATCTGTGCACTAAACTTGAACTCTCCATTGGTTCTTTTCTTGCATAGTAGTGGTTTCACTACTTTCCTTTCAGTAGGGACTTCCTTCCCTTGAGAACAGTGATTGATCATAGAAAATAATTCATGCAATTTATTTTCATCCTTGACTAGCTCTAGTCAACTCTTCAAAAAATTTCAAAAAGGTACTTATCTTATCCATCGACCCTTTGGTCATGATCTGGCCATCAGTGGGATGCATATCCCCCATAGGTGGAATATATGATGTGGAAGATGCTCAGTCCTGTCACAAGAGTTCTTTGATTTCCTGTTTGTAGGTCTCCTTCTCTTCTCGTGGGTCAAATGGTCGTATAGGTGCTTCTGATTTATTTACCCACTGCTCAACCAATTTCCTTACATTGGTTGCATCCATCCCTATTTTGGTTCCTTTATGCGTAACGACCGCTATTTTGGGTCCTTCATCCTGTAACTTGATGAATATATTTTGAATGTTTAGGTTCTAGTTTTGACTCTCTCTAGTCTTCCATTTTTCCAAAAGTTGCGGATAGTTCTCTATCGCATGTTCTAACGCCTGACAGTAAGTGCATGTTGTGCAGGGATTTTGGAAATCTCGTGCTAGGTTTTTTGGTTGGTTAAAGTTATAGAATATAATGGGGCCTTGTCCTCCTCTCCCAAAGTTTTTTCTACCTCGATCCCTACCAAATTGTCTTCGGTTTCCCTATTTAAATCCTCTTTGATTATTATACTTCCCTACCCCTTTTATCATAGAGTTATCCTCCTAAATCATGTACATGTATGTTGTGCACTCCCTTATTAAATAAAATGCATGATATTCCTTATCTTCATGTCCCACTAATTTGCAAAAGCTATAGAATAATATTCTTGGAGTACTTGGTATTTTTTTTTTAATTGACACTCATGGGGGTTATGTCCCCATTTCTTGCATATCTCACAATATCCTCCTCCTGGTAGCAGGTTTGGCACTCCAGCTGCTAAGTACTACACAAATGTTGGACATTCATATTTGTGGTGACCTTATGTCCTGCATTTAGTGCACCAGACCTATTCCTGTTTATCTTTCCCCTTTGTGATTTCTTCTAATTAAATTGTTAATGCAACTAGTTGGTTCTGTATGTGCTCCATTCTGATGTTGTCTCTGAATGAAGAGGCTTCCAATTTCATAGTAATTTCCAGTGCCTCAGACTACGACGTAAACTTTTGTTGTATCAAAGGACTATAGATGTGAGCTAAAAAACCTACAATGAACCACTCTCTATGTTGTTGATCATGTATTTAAATTTTTAATCTCCCCATCACATCTTTGAACCTATGATCGAACTCTCATATAGACTCATTCTATACTTTCTTGATCTCCTTGCACTTAGTAATGTACTGGGAGTCAGAATTTGGTTTCTTGAATTCTTTTGATAATTCTTCTGTGATCTCTACTAATTTCCTTGTTTGGCCTAGTATTGTGGTACTTTGGAGCTTCATGTACCAAACTACTGCATGTCCTATAAAGGTTATTTCCAACTGCATGATCTTTGTGCCATCATCATGGCATTTATTTTTAGTCCATATGGTTTCACATACGAACATATGTTTTTATGGGTCTTCTGATCCAATCCCTTTGAACGATGGTAATATTAGTGTATTGTATACTCGTGCCATGTTAGTGTGTGTAGGAACCCTTCCAAGTGATACTGGTGGATTGTGATTAACTGGACTGTTATTGTTTCTCTGGTTACTATTGTTTTGAATTCCTCTACTGATTACAAGTTCTCTAGAAAGGTCTTCGAACATTGTCTCAGATTCAGGTGACTCACACGCGGTTATGGTTTCGACCTAGGGCTCGACTCGGGAAGGACTTACTGGTTCTTCTATAATTGGACCGAACTTGATATCTTCCTTTTCTTCATCTAAATGTTGTACTTCTATGATATATATGTCTGTGCAATGTTCTAGGTACTCACTGGGCTTCTCTCTATCTTCAGCTATAGTCCTCAACTTCTTGTACCTTCTCCCACTACGTAGAACTCCAAATTTGTCTTCTCCTTCTAATATCCCATCCTATTTCTTTTTTATTATCAATCTTCCTTTCCTTTGTCCATTTTTCCTACCCTCAGATAAGCTCATAGTAAACAAAACCTAGTCCCTCCATGTGTGCAAATTTATTTAGCTATCTGACTCCATTGTCATCACTTCTTTGTCAGATAGAAACATTTTTATCGAGGTATCTAATTACTCTATGAATCTTCCTCATGGAACTTTAAAGAAGTCTCTTTCTACAACACTATAAGCCTGGGTACATTCTATGGAAAATTCTATTATGTAGCCTCCTAATATACTATCTAGACAAAAATCAGTTGCGCGTGAATTTTTGTTGTCCACTGAATTCACTCGTCCCATAAGAATCCAATTCTTTGGTGCAACTAGTTTATGTCTACCATTATTTTCCACAAATATTTCTAGCCAATCTACTAAAAGATTATGAAATTCACCGAAAAATATCTCATGCAAGTCTATGTACACATACCTTTGCAGTCATTGCTTGTTCTTTGACTGAGGATTTCTATTCTCCTTCTGAGAAAATTTGTGTCCCTTTTGTTCCAACAATTTAGTTATCTCCTTCTACATTGGTCTCCAAAACATTCCCTCACTTCCATATTCCGGGTCCTGACAACAAAACCATTTTTTGGTGTGTGTGCATAGGTAGGTTCAAGACCCTGGGTTTAAGTTAATTAGTCCAACAAAACCCTACAGATACCAACCCTTTTGGCATCACCTACAAGCAGGTGATGTCTCACCTGAGGTATCTTTATGGCGACTACATGAACCAATATTCTACAATGGAGAGGGAGAGATAGGAAACATGCTTTGGCATACCTATTGGATCCTTTTGTGCACTATATCCTAGATAATATGAACTCATTACTTTATTATATATGCACATCAGGTTATATTCACATTGTTTAGTGGTTAAGCATACAATTATGGCTACTTTTCATTAGATGATCAACAATATCAGTAGAGATAAACATTCATTCATACTAAAGGAAAGAATTAAGATAGTACAGATAGGAATAACCATCCAACAACACAATTATACACAAAGTTACCGTGGTTCACCCCCCTTCATGCTATGTCCACAAAATATTTTCTTCTTTATTATATATAGTGCATTATACATGCGCTTGGTGCTACAATGGAGGTTTCACATACAATATTCTTCTTACATTCGTCACTTCTTTTGTGTTATACCTAGGGAGGTAATATGGGGTACCTAGGGAGGTACCCAATGGGAATGTAGTTATGTGTTATTAGTGGAAGTCATTTAATATATGGGAATGTGTTCATTCAATGTAAGGTGGACTAGGTCCACTATATTAATAAAGACCCACTATGGCAGTTGGATGTAATAAATGTGAGAAGGCTCTCTAGAAGGTTCCTAGGAGATAGGGAGAGCTATATAAAGAAGTCTAGGAAATGTAATGAAACATAGTGAAGAATATTGTGATTGTACAAGCAATGATTGCTTGAGGAGTTTTATCCTTCCATAAGGATTAATATATGGTGTTACCCTACCTCAAGGGTTTTCTCTATTTCTTGTGTTCATGTTATAGTGAATGGTTTATGGTTTATTCTTGGTATTATTGAAGTATATTTTCATATCTGGTATAGGTACTTAACAATTGGTATCATAGCACTTTCCTTGGCCGGAGTTGTGGGCAACTATTTTTTATTTTTGCAGATTTTTGTTTTCGGAGAAGAAAAAAGAGGGCCGCGACATTCCAGACATTTTTAGTATATTTCTGTGCAAAATTTGCAGAAAAGGGTTGTATATCTGAGTTCCTCTCAGAAAAACACCCAATTTTAAAAAAACAAATCATCCGAAATGGAGTCCGGAAGGTCAAGATATTGAGGTTTTAAAATCTGCAATTTTCAGGGTTTTTTCTGCGGACGGCGACGCGATTTGTTTTTATTTATGTAGAAATTAGAGGCCGAATTTACCCAACTAAATTATAGATCTGATTTATTCTCACAATGTCACCCAATTTCAAAAAAAAAATCATCCAAAACGGAGTCCGGGAAGTGAAGTTATGAGCATTTTAAGTTCAACAATTTTTTAGGGTTTTTCCAGAAAAAGCCGCGATTTTCTGCCGAAACTTTTTGGGTTTATTTTTTGAGTTTTTCCGTGATGGCTGCAGGACCGAAAAGTTCATAGGGTGCTCAGATGGATATTTCTTCTCAAACCTTGAAAGAAATTCTTGAATCATTCAAAGCCCAATTGGATGACAGATTGGATGCATTTGCACATGGCCTCACAAACAACCTCACACATAGCCTCACAACCAACCTCACATATGGTCTCAATGATAGTTTTCATAGTATTCAAGATTCATTGAATGACATGCAAGAGAGATTTCTTATGCAGGGCCGCATGAATGAATATAATCAAGAAAGATATGCTTGGTATGATTTTGAGGACGATTGTGATGATTGGTATATGGATAGTTGTCATTTCTGGGATGACAACAACTTCCATATTTTATTTGATGACTCTACTCCACCTTCTGTAGAGAACATCAATGTCCCATATCAGGAGCTAGTTACCAGCGTTCAGTCTGCATATTCTACAGTGGTATTATTCCTTTCAGATTCTGTTATGACCCTTTTCCACTATGTGGATGGATCTTCTTGTTTGGATCCACATGATAGGTGTCAGTATTTGGAGCATCATTTGGAGTTGGTTATTGAGTTCCAAAATCTTCTACGGGGAGTTCACATGAGCACTTGGACATGAGACCCGGGCTTACAATGGTGGTTGGACTACTTCAACATGGTGGATTTCCTTTCTACGTGGGACTTTGGTTCTTCAGTCTTCTTCAGCATTACGGTCCACAATTATCCATGGGACCCTAGTATATGGTTGTACATGAAGCGTTGAGGACAATGCTTTCATAAGGGGGATGGAATGTAAGGTAACTAGAGAGGTAGTGGGGGGGCCTAGAGGGCCCATAGTGATAATAGTGGAGGTCATTCAATGTAAGGTGGACTAGGTCCACTATATTATTAAATAAG
>ML817238.1:0-32337 GCA_009831015.1 Picea engelmannii | reverse complement strand
GCTTGAGGAGTTTTATCCTTCCATAAGGATTAATATATGGTGTTACCCTACCTCAAGGGTTTTCTCTATTTCTTGTGTTCATGTTATAGTGAATGGTTTATGGTTTATTCTTGGTATTATTGAAGTATATTTTCAGATCTGGTATAGGTACTTAACATCTTTACTATGCTCTGCTTCATGAACCTCTCTTCCAAAAAAAAATAGCTACTAACAATCCTCTCTGAATTTCACAGGTATTTTACATATTTATTCCTTTTTCTCAGGTTTGTTTTCTAGCTCACAGTGAGTTGGATACCACTCATTCTTGGTTGGTGACAACTCATTATGAGTTGGATACAGCTCATGCTCGACTTTCTCATATTTTTCACTAGTTGTTCTTTCATGTCCCCCACATTATTCTCTTTCCTCTCTCTTCTTTATTGATTTTCTTGATATTCTTGATCCTGAGTCTTTTCCCTGTACCTCATCTCTTCTCACTGTTCTATTCCAAAAATTTCCTTCCAAAAAAAACCCGAAGGACTACTAAGTAGAGAAGGGGCACACCTCTTGGGGTGGGACAATCATGTGGGTAATGAGGGACTATAGCTTATCTACTAGAGTTGGAACTTGAGACTAAATATTTTTTTTTGTTTGGGAGGCCTTAGCCTGGTTAGGATTCCTTTTCCCGAGTGGAGTTTTATCCCCACGTCGGGGGTGACGTCTTGTTGATTTTATGAGTAACGGAGTCTAACACTATGAGGAAAGTCTGAGGTCTGCACACAATTGGTGACTTTTTACCAAAGATAAGTGTCAATTATGTGTTTGGTTTATGGGATATGTTATTATTTATGAATTTTATTTCATGCTTTTTTCTGACATATGTTGTATATATATTCTTGTTGTTATTCTGCATTAATCTGTGCATTTGTTGAGCATCTTATTGAATTAAATTGGTATCAGAGTTTGGAAATTTGGTGTGGAATTTTCTAGCTCGAGGATGGGGATGCTACAATGTGGTATCAGAGATCTAGCTTCAACATTGATCATAGATGGGTCGATTTATCATAGTGGAAAAGAAAAAATTCACAGAAAATTCATTCTGGACTATGTGTGCAAGTTGTTTGACAAAATTATTACAGTGAAATTGAAAGCATTTCACGGGAATTTGAAGAAAGGGAGCCCAAGAATAAAAAATGAGCAATTTCAATCTCTAATTGGGAAAAAATTAGACCTATATATGGTATAAATTGGAAATTTTAGAGCGCCCATGGTGAAATTAAGAGGAATTCGACGTTTATGAGAAAAAACCGCAAATTTACGATTACATTCATGGGGGAATTTGACATGGAAGTATCAAATTACATGTGCATAGTTGAATTTGATTCTTACAGGGCCAAATTTAGATATTTTTAGCTAATCACATAGTTGAATGGTGGCCCAAAAGAAATTATGAATTTGGGCTTGTAAAATTTTGAAAATTAGGCAAAATAGAAAAAATTTGGGAATATTTTTGTACGTTGATGTTTGCATGATGATGAACTCATGTGTCAGCTGACGTGGAAGAGTGGTGATGTGTACTACCATGGTGGAAATACCATGATGGTAGGTAAATGGTTTCACATTCACATATATATCATGTGAGTTAGTGCCACAATGGTGGCACCTTCCTATCCCAACATACCCCCGAGTCTAGGACATGCATCAACCCAATGTTAATTGCAGGGGGTACTGGGTGGTTATGTTAACCATAGGTAGGGAGGGAGGAAATTAACTTATGAGAAAAAAATAACCCTGTAATTAACCATGGTTAAGTTTTGTGGCCCCTCCCCCCCTCTATTAATGGTTGGTAGGGCAAGGGGCCCGCAATGCGATGAGGACCGTCAATAACCACCGACACCCCCCAAACCTCCTTCGTTAGATCAAGTCGATGTGAAAATTTGTGTGCCAATGTAAATGGGTCTGGTTTTGGGCCCTTTGATCCCCACAACCCAATACAAAGGTAACACATGGGAGCTAAGAATAGTGAGGCCTGAAAAATAAGATAGTGTGCATGCAAGTGGAGGAAAGGGATAAAGGAGAAGGAAGAGGGAGGTAAGAGTTGATGGGGCAGGGCCAGGGTGGCTAGCGGGAATGATATGGAATCACCTCAAGGTGCAAGGTGGACTTGGGTTTCATGTCAGCATCCCAGTTAGCATATGTCAGACAATTTTTATATAAAATAGTGAAAATTGTTGGAAAAGTTTGGTCTTTTCCAGGTCATGTATTGCAGGGAATTTTTTAGGCCATAAACAATGGTTTTAGTACTTCTAATTTTTGAGACTATAAGTTCCATAGGAATCAAATAGATTATTTGTAGCTAAAATTAAATAGCTCAGATAGAGATTTCTAATAGTCTAAATTGTTCGAAAAACATAGCTAGTGTGAGGAAACTACAAGCCAAACAATGTTGAGTAAATTTGAAACCCATTTAACTTCCGAGGGCCATAACTTCCTACTCTGGAATTAGATTGGGGAATATGAGAAGTATATGGAAATATATTGAGCCATAGAATATAGAAATGGATTCTAAATAGAAATTTGGTCACTTAAAAAGGCACGGGAGAAGGTGGAAGGCACCTGCAACATTCAAGCCTAAGAATATAAATTGGCTTGAAACTTCAGCAGGTTGTATCTAGCAGTCTAGAACCCAGATGAAGGTAAAAATTAGACAAGTCATCCAAAATATGGTCATGAAGGAAATCAGTGGAACTCCTATCAAATTTCCAAAGGTGTAGGTGCAAGGATGCATAAACACAATTAAACTTTGCACCTAGTTGAAGGAATTTTTGGGTAAATTCAAATGACCATAACTTTCTTCTCAAAACTTAGAATTGAGGAAGGAAGTAGTAATTAGAAAGGTATCAGATAGAGGAGTCCAAATATCCATCCAAAAATTTGAATTTTGTTGTTTTTCTTCTCTTTTACTTCTTCTTGGGCTGACCCGGGTTCTTATCTCAACAGGTTTCCAACAAATCCCTAAAAAACTATCGGCCCTCCTGGTACACTAGAAGGAAACATTGCACATAGGGTGCACAACGCAGTCTCACTCAAGATAGATTTTATGGGTGATTTCAATACTCAAGTGTTTGTAGTCTACAAATGAGTGGGGATATGAGATCATTTTATTCCTTCTTTAAGCATTATCCTAGTTAATTATTCAAGTACTTCTATGATTTATTCATCTTTAAACCTATGCATGCATGTTGATATAGATATTTTATCCATTCATTCATAAGCTAATGAATGAATGGTTAAAATATCTCTCAATAAAATTATTTGAAAGAGATGTTAAAGAGGTTTCAGATGGAAGATTCTACACCTGTAAGCACACCTATGGTGGTTGGTTGCAAGCTCAGTATAGATGATATTTCACCTGATATTGATCAAAGAACATATCGATCAATGATAGGCAGTCTTTTGTACATCACAAAATCTTGTTCTGATATAATGCAAGATGTTGGAATGGTAGGTCGCTATCAGTCTTCTCCTAAACAAATTCATTTAGCAACTGTCAAAAGGATATTCAAATATTTTAAGGGTACAATGACTTATGGTCTCTGGTATCCTAGAAATCATAATTTTCAATTAACTGCATATTCAAATGTTGATTGGGAAAACTATTTGGATGAGAGAAATAGCACCAGTGGAGGTGCATTATTCTTAGGTGATTCGTTAGTATCATGTCTTAGTAAGAAGCAGGGATCCATTTCATTATCAACTACAGAGGCAGAGTACATTTCTATTGCTACTTGTTGCACTCAGATCTTATGGATGATACAAACTCTTGCAGATTTGAAGGTAACTTATACTGATCCAATTTCACTTCATTGTGATAACACCAGTGCCATTAGTGTCTCGATGAATCATGTTATCCATTCAAATACTAACAATATAACAATAAAGTATCATTTTCTCAAAGAGAAGGTTATAAACAGAGTTGTTCAGCTGAATTATATTCCTTCCATAGAACATATAGCTAATATATTCACTAAGCCACTTGAAAAATATCATTGTATCTACACCAGTAGTTGGGTGTGACCCTGTTATCAAGTTAAAATAGTCTATCTAATAAGGGGGAGAGTTCTCACTGTATCTCTTCTCAGGGGGAGTATGTGTTGGTCAATTATCTGAGACCTTCGAAAAGTATTGCAACAGCTTAGGAGGAGAATTTTTTTCTTTGACATTGATGTCAAAGGGGGAGAAAAGGTGTGGTCTGGATGCTACATTTGGAGGTATAAGAAGAATAGTGCATCCTTTCAGGGTTTCCATCAATTCCAAAGGGGGATATTGTTGGCATGTTTTATAGGAAGTGTGTTCTTTTAATTGATGGAAAGAACAAAAACGATGATGGAAAACATGAACAACATAATCCAAGGAGGAGAAGCAAACAATATGCATAGATCAATGCTCCAAGGAAAAAACGATTGAGAATTTGATCACCCAAATATCTGTAAGTTTTTAGATCAAATTAAGTAAAGGATCGGATAAACAAGGCACAAGGTTTGATAATTCGATTATCCGAATTTCCGTTAGTCGTTAGATCAAATTTAGTGGAAGGATAGGATAACAAAAGATGGAGTGTAATATCCCTCGGTCGAACCCAAATGTAAATATAATCCAAGTATATTTAAGCTAATGAGATATTTAGACATCATTTTTGTAATACACCTTTCATGGCATGGTGTGCGCATATAATGCGAAGTAAAGGGATGTAAACTGCACATTGTTTAATACTGCGCACAGTAACTAAGGTGCGTGCAACCTTAAAGACAGAGGATACAGTGTGCAGTAACAAAGTGCGCACAATATTAAGGTCAATGAACCTTTGTATATATAATATGCATTCTAGGTGGGTGAGCCAGTATTATAAGCCAAAATTCTTATGTCTTGGAATTAGGCCAGCATGCCTAGATGTTAAAGGCTAGAGCGCCTACTTTGTGTATGACTCATGATTAATATAAAATACATCATTGCGTGTAGACTGACCATGATAAAAGAGATGGGGGACTAATCTTCACTAGTTAGGGAAAGGGAGGGCCAAAAGACAAGGGAATATTATATTAATATTTCCCAAAACATAAAGTATGGATAATTTTATCCTAATTTCTAAAGTTGGGGACAAGTGGACAAAATTAACTTCCGATATGACAAGTGTCAAGTTGGGGACATGCATTCATATCATGGAGAAACTTATCTCAGGGGTCTCTCTCTTAGAGGGGAGCATACGAGCAGAAGGGGGGGCAGGGGGAACCGATAGACTGACAATCGTTTTGACAAAGAGTTCACAGTGATTCCCAAAAACACACTCAGTTATCCAATCAATGAATCGATGACCATTTCACTTATACATTCATTTATCCTTGAGACAACCATTCCAACTTTCTAAAACCTGTTTCCCCGTCCCTTTTGGTTGGTGTACCTGGTTATCTTGGAGTGAGATTGAAAAAGTAGGTTGTCAGGCCTGTGAACAGTTCTCTGGGTGAGAGAATTGTTGGGGATCAATTTTCATAGGTGCTAAACTGCAGCTACAGTGCTCTGAGACTTCCGGTCTGGCCTGTTGTTGAAGCCCTGGAAGGGAAGTGGGGTATCCAAGGGAATATTGAGCAGAGAAAGGGCACACTTCCTTGGGTGGGACAGACATGTGGGGAATGAGAGGTTGTAGGTTGTTAGTTGAGTGAGCACTTGAGACAAAGTCTTTCCTGTTGTCCATGAGCCTTAGCCTAGATAGGAATCCCTTTACCCTGGGTGGAGTTCAGTCCCAGCTCGAGGGTGATTCACTGTTGAGAGTGATGAATAGTGTAAACTATGGTTGGGAGGCTCATGGATGGTCTATAAGCAGTTAGTGACATTCTTTTTAAAGATAAGTATCAATTGTATGATATATGGATATGTTGTTTTTCTATTTACATGCCCATGTTACAATTTTATCATATATGTGACTATGACTGCTTGTGTGCTTATGGGTAATTTCCTATAAATGATGCATATTGGTAATTACTGTTATTTGTAATATACAAATTGTGTTACATAAAGTAATTGTTTGTTTATGTTAGATGTAAATCTTCCGCGAGTGTGCTGTATGTATATGATTTAGTTGCATGCAGTCTAAAGGGTAAATTTAGGTAGCATTTCTTAGTTGACTACTGGGTATGCTATTGTATGTTCCACAGTATGGGAACAAAAGATGTTTGCTAGAGTATCATGTCTTGGCCAGATGCCTGGGAATGTTAGTGACTGGCATCAGAGCATGAGTGGTTTCTCCGGAGTGGCGTACCCCGGCCTCAGGTTGGTTGAGAGGGTCATTACAGTTTGGTATCAGAGCCTCAGTTCAACACTGAGCTTGGATGGACCAAAAGGGTGCAATCAAAGTGAATATTCATAGAAAAGTAACTTTGAAGTGACCTTATTAGAGTCATAAAGTGTCCTTGGAAAAGGTTGGCATACTAGCGTGCGTGGTAAATTTGGCACTGCATGGGAAACTGTGTCATGCCAATGTGTGCGGTAAATTGTGGCATCGTGCATAATATTATTATGTGTAGATTCACGCACTGGAATTAGCCTTGCGTGGTAAGCACACACATAGTAAGGTGCACATGGGGTGCGCAAGTATTGCTTAACACAGGGGAGTTTTTTTGTTACATGCATAAGTATGAATATAAGTTGTTTTGCGACGGTGTATTTTATAGTATGCATAGATATTTGAGTGCGAAGGAGTATGCTAAAATTGACATGGTGCATGCATAGGAAGAAAATTCATGTGGAATATTGGTGTGCATTATCGAACTGTGTGTAGTGGATATTGGCGCACAACACCAGAGTAGTGCACGTAAGTAGTCGGTATGATGAAGAAGAAACACGCAGTAGATTTAGGAGTGTGGAGAAGCATTTATCTTGTAATATAGCTATGCAAGATAATATAAATGAACAGGAAAAGCTAATGTGCGCGAAGTCACTTGGAAGGCGAGGAGTCTGAGTTTAAATTGCATAATAATAAAATAAAAATAAACACATAACCGCATTAAAGCATTAATTAAAAAAAAAAAAAACGAATTTTAATTTCTTCCAATTTAGACAGATGAAAATAAAATATAAGATTACAAGAAAAATTTATTATAAAATAAAACAAGGGTCATAACATCACCAGATAGAAATTATAATAAAATAGTCTAAAATTTGTTTCTATATTTATATAATCATATTAATTACAAAAGGGTGATGCAACAGTTAGCTTGTTGTAAAAAGGGTCGTTGAAGAACATGCCTATCATCTTTGGTACTCTTTACCTCCACTACTAGCTGTTCAAAATTCGCTGAGACATGCTTATCTTATTTGAAGACTTACTTCAACTTAGTGATCTTCGCCTTTAAAGAGGAGTCTAACTAGACCAGTTGATTTTCTCCAACACTTTCGGCCGCTTTAGCCGTAGATTCCTCGTTCTTATGTCTCTTACTCCTTTTCTTCTTAATAGTTGTTCTATTGATGACTAAATCCTTTATAATGGGATTCAACCTAACTTCCAATCGCAAGTCTATAACCGGCTCTATGTGGAACTTAGTTTCTAGAAGGTGTGCAAGGACCCTTTCCTCCTTATTCGCAAAAAATTCTAGCATGTTGCTCGAATAACCAGTCTCACTTGACTTAGCTTTGTCCATGTATCTCAGGTTGGGGATACTGAAATGTGTCTTTATAGAGATTAGGAATTCAAGCATCTTGAAGATTACTACGGTTATGGATACATATATATCTTCATACTTGGGGAGTGGTAATTATAGAACTCCATTTATGAAGCGCAAACAAATTACGTACAAAGAGTGTTGGGCTTCCATGCTCAGCCAATCCATTTCAAATGATTAGCTTTTGAGTTTGTTACATGGTGGTGTTCAACTGACATCACATGGATGTGAAGTATCGAATGAATGAAGCAGGGTGATGTGACTAGCCGTCACCCGCTCCACGAGTGGTGGATTTGACATGTTGAGACACTTGATACCGCGTCTTGGTGAAAGTGGTTTCAACAATACCACCTTCTTGCACGAGTGTATCTTGGAAGGAACTGTGCGTTAGTGTTCTCGAGACTTGGGTCTTCTCTAGAATTTTCGTGGTGATAACAACAGGAAACCGGAAGTGATAATGTTGACATGTATGTTGAATCAAAATGGTGCATATTCTCATGAATTGTTGATTGGTTAGTCTGATTAGTTTCGATGGCTTCACGTTTTGCAGAATTAACAACAACTCGGTCAAGACAGACCAATGAAAATTCCATAGGAATGGAAGAGGCACAGGAGAATTACAGTCATCCAGAGGAGAGAAGAGGGATGGATTTCCATTTGGGCATGGAAGGAATGAACTCCAATGAACATGGAGAAGAAAGGAATGAAGATATAAATATAGTTGAGACCATTAAGAATTCGCAAAAGGATGTCCAAAGCCATAAAGCTGATAATGAAAGGATTATGAAAGCCAAAGAGAAGCAGGATGACTTCAACATGAAAATATTGGAAGGTTTGAACAGAATAGAAAAGAAATTGGCTAAGGAGAGTGACTCAACTAGATCTGAGAGTCACAAACCTTCAGAGGAGAAGAGAGAAGTAAACAGTGCTAGTAGGCATCACCATCATTGCCATAGTCATTCCCATAAGAGAGCAGGCAACAACTCAAGTCTATCCCCTATCAGAAGGTATAAGAGATCTGGGGTGGATGAGCTACGAGGAGAAATGAACAAAACCAAACCTCTTACATTTGATGGTGAGCACAAGAAGGATGAAGATGTCGAAACATGGTTGCTAGGCATGAGGAAGTATTTTCAATTGCATAATTATTCTTCTCATGCTGAAGGTCGAATCACTATTTATCAACTCATTGGAAAGGCCTCCATGTGGTGGGATCAACTTGTGTAGGTACAACACATTGTAGAGAAAAGTGTTACTTGGAGAGAATTCAAGAAGTATTTTGAGAATAAGTACTTGACCAAGAGATACTATGACAATAAAATGAAAGATTTCTTTGAACTCAAGCTTGGAAGTATGACCATAGATGAATATGAAAGAAGGTTTCTGGAACTGTTGAAGTATGTCTCTTTCATTAACGATGAGACAGTCAAGATTCAATGGTACTTAAGTGGATTTCCAACGTTCATCAGGGAAAAAATACAATATGATGATCCCAAGACATTAGAAGAGACCATAAGAAGAGATAAATGCTTATATGACCAGCTGAAAGAAAGACCAACTTTCCAAAAGGCTTGGGAAGACAATAAGAAATTCAATATGGATCAGAGGAAGAAGGGAGCTAAGCCACCATTCTTCAAAAATAATCCACAATGGCAGCAAACTCATAAGGAAACTAGAGTGATTAACACAGGGATTCAAGGGCCAAGACAACCACCTATGCAATGTTGGGGTTGTAAAGGAGACCATAGGTTCAGAGATTGTCCTCACAGAGGTGAAAAAGGTAAGGTTGTTCACAATGTACAACGAGCTAAGATAGTAGAGGACATGGGTAGAAATTTTCCAAGGATTTATGCAGCCCATGACAACAAGCAAGCAAAGTATTAGTCCCACATGATTGAAGTGGAAGGTATGATCAACAACCAAACCCTTGCTATTTTAATTGATTTAGGATCTAGCCATAGTTATATAGACCCTAAGATGGTGGAAAGTTTGCAATTGCCAAGAAGTAAGCATGGGAAATCTTGGTTGGTGCAACTGGCTATAGGAGCCAAAAGAAAAGTTAATGAGATGGTTAAGTCCTGCCTCATAGACATGAATGGACTAAATATCAGGTTAGATTTGAACATCTTACCCTTAGGTTCCTATGAATGTTTAATTGGGATGGATTGGTTGGACCCACATCATGCTCTATTGGATTGTCATAACAAATAATTCACTTGCTTGGATGAAGAAGGGAACCAAAGGAAAATGCAGGGAATTCGCAGGGTAGTAACCGTTAGAGAAATTTCAGCATTACAACTGAAGAAATATTATAGAAGAGGATGTAAAATATTTGCATCTCATATGGAGGAGACACCTGAAGACAAGGTGCCAAATTTGGAGGATTATCTAGTCCTAAAAGAGTTTGAATATGTATTCAAGGAAGTACCAGGACTACCCCCAAGGAGAGACATTGATTTCTCTATAGAGTTGATGCCTGGAGAAGAACCAGTATCAAAGACTCGTTACAGAATGAGTACACCAAAATTGGAGTTGCAAATGCAGCTTGAAGAACTTCTAAAGAAGGGGTATATACACCCAAGTGTATCACCTTGGCGTGCCTTAGTCTTGTTTGTGAAAAATAAAGATGGAACGTAAGATTCTGCATTGAATTCAGACAATTGAATAAAGTGACTGTTAAGAAAAAATATCGTCTACCAAGGATTGATGATCTTTTTGATCAATTGAAGGATGCAAGGATATTTTCAAAGATAGATCTCATATCAGGATACCATCAGGTAAAAATTAAAGAAGAAGATATTAGAAAGACCACCTTCAGGACAAGGTATGGTCATTATGAGTTCACAATGGTACCATTTGGATCATCAAATGCACCAGTTGTTTTCATGTGCTTAATGAATGGTGTTTTCCGAGAGTATTTGGACAACTTTGTCATTGTCTTTTTGGATGACATTCTTATATATTCCAAGTCGGAGGAAGAGCATGAACATCATTTGAGGATGGTGTTGCAAGTATTAAGGGAACATCAGTTGTATGCCAAATTTAGCAAGTGCTCATTTTATCAGAAACTAATTCATTATTTTGGGAATATCATCTCAAAAGATGGGATAGCAGTGGACCTTGAGAAGGTAGAAGCCATTAGAGAATGATCGGCACCAAAGAATGTGAAAGAGGTCAAATCTTTCATGGGTCTTGCAGGTTACTATAGGAGATTCAATGAAGGATTCTCGAAGATAACACACCCAATCACTTCCTTGCAAAGAAAGGGTATGAAGTTTCAGTGGACGTCAGACTGTGAAAAGAGTTTCCAACATTTGAAACAATTATTGACAAGTGCTCCAATACAAAGGATTGCGAGCCCAAATGAAGATTTCATTGTATTCACATATGCATGTAATGAAGGACTGGGTGGAGTCCTCAGTCAAAATAGATTCCTGATATGTTATGAATCAAGGAAGTTGAAGGAGCATGAAAGAAACTATGCCACTCATGATTTGGAGTTGGCAGCCATAGTGCATGCCGTGAGGAAATGGAGACACTAACTCATGGGGAAAGGGTTTGAGTTAAGAACATACCACAATGTTTTGAAATATTTATTTGATCAGCCAAATCTAAATTCTAGACAAAGCAGATGGTTAGAATTTCTAAGAGAATATAACTTTGATATAAAGAATATCAAAGGGAAAGAAAATAAAGTGGCTAATGCACTCAGAAGGAGGGTGCATGGGCTTCATGCTACATCCATCAGCATGTATCTGACTGATGTTAAAAGAAAAATTATGGCGGCTGCAAATACAGATCTGCAATACAGAGAATTGGTAGCAATGCTACAGCAAGGTAAGACACCACAGAAGATGGATTTATAAGTTGGGAGTAGATGGAATATTGTTGCACAAGAACATAATTTTTATACCAAATGTCTAGGACTTGAAACGTATAATTTTTCATGAGATGCATAATGCTCCTTATGCAGAGCACCCTGGATATCAACAAATCATAACAACGGTCAAGAGATAATACTTTTTTCCAGGTATGAAGAGAGAAATTGTAGAATACATCTCTAGGTGTATGGACTGGCAGAAATTTAAAACAGAACATAGACACCCAACAGGATTGTTGCAACCTTTTTCCATTCTTGAATGGAAGTGGGAAGTGGTGACAATGGATTTTATTACGGGATTGCCCAGAATAGGCAAGCTACACGATTTGATTATGGTAGTGGTGGAAAACCTCACAAAAGTTGCCCATTTTATTCCACTAAAAACTACTCACAAAGCAACAGATGTTGCTGATATTTTTACGAGGGAAGTGGCACGATTGCATGAAATTCCTAAAACGATTGTGTCTGAAAGAGACTTGAAATTCACCTCGAATTTATGGAAAGGATTGTTCAAAGGATTTGAAACAAATCTAAACTTTAGTACAACTTATCATCCTGAGTCTAATGGATAGACAGAAAGAGTGAATAGGGTGATAGAAGATATGTTGAGAATGTATGTGATGGACAAACCATTGAAATGGGAAGACTACCTACACTTGGTAGAATTTTCTTACAATAATGGGTATCAGGAATCATTGAAAATGAGCCCATTTGAAGAACTTTATGGTAGAAGGTGAAATACTCCAGTAAGCTAGGATAATTCAGCTGATAGAACAGTAGTCAGGCCAGAATTGCTCAAGGAGATGGAGGACCAAATGTTAAAAATTAAGCAAAATTTGAAAGTTGCCCAAGAAAGAAAGAAAAGTTATGCTGATAAAAACAGAATCCACAGAGAATTCAAGGTGGGTGATCATGTTTTCCTTAAAGTTAAAGCTAATAGGATCTCTCTGAAGATGGGAAGTTGCGCCAAGTTAGCAGCCAGATTTTGTGGACCATTTGAAATCCTAGAGAGGACTGGTCCAGTTGCTTATATGATTACATTGCCTGCATCTATGTCTGTTCATAATGTCTTCCATGTAACATTGCTAAATAAATATATACTCTATGCTAATCATGTTATTGATTGGAATGTCATTCAAGTGGAGCAAGAAGGTTCTTTCCAAGTGCATCTTGGATTGAAAAATCAAACAAATTTGGAATCGAGCCATAGGGCTTGTAAAGGTCTAATGGATCTAGTATAGACCTGAAGACACTACTTGGGAGCATGAGGATGCAATGCGGGCAGAGTAACCGCATCTTTTTGAATAATTTTGAGAATTTTGTTGTATATGGGTACATGATGCATTGAGGATAGTGCATAAATAAGGGGAGGGTATTGTAATATCCCTCGGCCGAACCCAAATGTAAATATAATCCAAGTATATTTAAGCTAGTGAGTTTTTTAGACATCATTTTTGTAATACACCTTTCATGGCATGGTGCATGCATATACTGCGCAGTAAAGGGATGTAATGTCCACATTTCTGAATACCGCGCCCAGTAACTAAGGTGTGTGCAACCTTAAAGAAAGACAATACAATGCGCAGTAACAAAGTGCATGCAATATTAAGGTCAATGAACCTTTGTATATATAATATGCATTATAGGCTGGTGAGCCAGTATTATAAGCCGGAATGCTTATGTCTTGGAATTAGGCCAGTGTGCCTAGATGTTAAAGACTAGAGAACCTACTTTGTACATGACTCATGATTAATATAAAATACATCACTACGCGCAGACCGACCATGATAAAAGAGATGGGGGACTGAACTTCACCAGTTTTTTTTTTTTTTTTTGACAAGAACGGTTATGTTGCATTAATCGCCTTTCTGGCAAGCCAGAATCAGAAATTTACATATCTGAAGAAGGTTGGTGACCTCTAACAGTTCTTCCAACCTTATTGTGAATGTCTTGGGAAACCAATCCCATCTTCTTATTGAGATAATTCGATAAAATGACAAAAATTGCATACATGAGTAAATTCTCACAAATTGTGAGCATCGTAGAAGACAGAAGCAAAGCATTAAGCCGAGGGGGATGAAGATTTCCCCTTAATGTAGGGATCCAGATTTTTCTGGGAGCCTAATGAAATGTTGGAGGCCACCTCCTTTTCTCTGCGCTCTTTATTGGTCTTTCGCCCTCGGGTAAGGGGTGGAGACGGAACTGAGTTGTCGTCGGGTTCAAAAGTTTCCACAGAGCTGCTAGTGGGGACTGAAATAACTAGACCTGCAGAGGCAGGGGGTTCCGGAACTGAAGCCCTAGTTTCTTTTGCTGCCATTGTTTCTAGGGGGGGTGGAATCTAGAGGGATTTCATCTGCCGGGGGATCTACCATAACTGTTGTTACTTCTGTCTCTCGAGCTTCATCATCCTTTAGTGCATCAAAGCTATTTTTATTTTCTAGAGATGCCTCTGCCGTAAGGGTGGCCTTTGGGGCCTGGTCTAGCGGATCCTTTCACCTTGGCTGCCTTCGTCAGTTAGTTACTGGCTGAAAATCATATTCTTTGACTGGTCCCGACTCCTCAGAGGATTTGGGGCAGCTTTTTGTGAAATGACCGTAAGCATGGCACCAGAGGCACTTAAACGGAATTTGCTCGTAGTCCAGCTCTTGGATATGGAACCATTCCCCCAGTGAGAGCTTAATGGCATCCAGAAGTCCTTTCTCGATATTAACCTCAACACAAATACGAGCGCAGGTAAACTGATCCCCCTTCGGCTCCGCACTGTCCAGGAAACGCCCAAGCTTATTTCCAATGTCCTCCAGAGAGCTTAACCCCCAAAGATGCAAGGGGAGGTGAGGCAGCCTAACCCATACAGGGGTTGTTGTGATCTCGGCTCCGGGGTTGAAGTCAAGAGTCCAGGGGGCTAAGAACAGCCCTCTCAACCCCATGAAATAGGGTCCAGATCTGAAGACAAAAAAACCTCTGCCTACTGCGCACAGAGAAACTTCTCCCTGTATCAGCATCTTCCAACATTCATCCATCCATGCCTCCACGGTTTTGGGGCTTGGCCACAACCCCGTAAACTTTCTGATGAGGGAATTTTCTGCTATAAGGAGGGAAAGCTTGCAAGGGTCCTCTGGAGATAGCTCCAGAGAAGGGATCTCCTCCATCTTCTTAACAAACTTAGACGAGAGAGAAGGCTTGGATTTAGGTCTTGCTGAGTGGACTAATGTTTTGAAAGCTTCCAAAGGATATTTTTCCAACTTGGCATTCGAGATTGGGGCCATCATAGTAGACGACGACCACCAGCAAGCAAGAGGCGGAGCAAGTCGCAGAGGCCACACGCATGCCAAACCTTGGTCATTGCTTCAGTCGAAGACGTGCCCCTACACAATCCAGATGCATGCCCCACTGAAACACTTTGATCCATGGTCCTGTAAACCCTGGTCGCTACTAGACGCATCCCTACAAACAAACAAGCTTGGAGGCGGCTAGGGTTTAGGCCCTAGCCGCGTTGCTTCGGTTTCGTTTCAGTCGGCACTTCATTTCTTAGATTCTATCTTTTTGCAATATTGACTGAACTTCACCAGTTAGGGAAAGGGAAGGCCAAAAGACAAGGGAATATTATATTAATATTTCCCAAAACATAAAGTATGGATAATTTTATCCTAAGTTCTAAAGTTGGGGATAAGTGGACAAAAGTAACTTCCGATATGACAAGTGTCAAGTTGAGGACATGCATTCATATCGTGGGGAAACTTAGCTTAGGGGTCTCTCTCTTAGAGGGGAGCTTACGAATAGAAGGGGGAAGTGGGAACCAACAGACTGGCCATCATTTTGAAAAAGAGTTCACAGTGATTCCCAAAAACACACTCAGTTATCCAGTCAATGGCTCCATGACCAGTTCACTCATACATTCCATTATCCTTGAGACAACCATTCCACCTTTCTGAAGCCTATTTCCCCGTCCCTTTTGGTTAGTGTACCTGGTTATCTTGGAGTGGGATTGAAGAAGAAGGTTATCAAGCCCATGAGCAGTTCTCTGGGTGAGAGAATTGTTGGGGATTGATTTTCATAGGTGCTAAACTGCAGCTACAATGCTCTGAGACTTATGTTCTGGCCTATTGTTGAAACCCTGGAAGGGAAGTGGGTCAACCGAGGGACTGTTGAGAAGAGAAGGGGCACATTTCCTTGGGTGGGACAGACATGTGGGGAATGAGAGGTTGTAGGTTGTTAGTTGAGTGAGAAACTTAGGCATAGTCTTTCCTATTGCCCATGAGCCTTAAACTAGATAGGAATCTCTTTACCCTGGGTGGAGTTTAGTCCCAGCTCGGGGGTGATTCACTGTTGAGAGTGATGAATAATGTAATCTATGGCTGGGAGGTTCGTGGATGGTCTGTAAGCAGTTGGTGACAGTATTTTTAAGGATAAGTATCAATATGATATATGGATATGTTGTTTTTCTATTTACATGCCCATGTTACGATTTTATCATATATGTGACTATGACTACTTGTGTGCTTATGGGTAATTTCCTGTAAATGATGCATCTTGGTAATTATTGTTATTTGTAATATAAAAGTCATGTTACAGAAAGTAATTGTTTGTTTATGGTATATGTAAAGATTTCGCGAGCGTGTTGTATGTATATGCTTTAGTTGCATGCAGTCTAAAGGGTAAATATAGGTAGCATTGCTTAGTTGACTATTGGGTATGCTACTGTATGTTCCATAGTATGGGAAGGAAATATGTTCCGTAGAGTAGCATGTCCCAGCCTGATAGGTGTCTACAAATGATCGACTCCGAAAGATTGGCATATGGAGGAAAGCAGGGTTTGAAATTTGAAACTCTTGAAGCTCGGATCACAGAATAAATTACGACCATTGATTTAGGAAGGTTAGATATGATCCGCAGAACTTGAAAGGATTGATCTGAACTGTTAGTTCAAGAGAACTGTCAAGATTGTGAGATCGACGGTCCCGTCACATTGTAGGGTCAGAACATGCTCGGGTCTTAATTTTTGGTGAGTGGGCCACAATAAAAACCATGGTATCGCCAAAGGCATACATGGAGCTCTGTAGTGAATTGTGAGGCGAAAAGTGGATTTCCTTCAAACCACCTTTAGCCATGCCTGCAATCATGTGGTCACATGAGAGCATCACCCAAGGTCACATCGGTGGAAGTTACAGGAAGGATATAGCATTTCTAGGCTCCACATCGGAGGTTACGCATTGAAAAGTAAAAAATTCCTCTATGTATATAATCCAACGATGCTAATCAAACAAAATCTGATCAAAGTGTTATTGTTTCATCTCGTGATTTCTTGATGAGTTACGATTCATTTACACTAACTTAATCATTGTTCCTGAGTGGTTAAATCATTGTTCCTGAGCGTTGGAATCATGATTCCTGAGTGCTTTTTAGATTCTCGACTTGAGCGTTGGAGATGTGGACTGTAACGGATGATGAGAGAAGGAATAAAAGAAAAATTATGTCATAGAGAGAGGTTGTTGTTTCTCTGTAAAATGTAGTATAACTGTAAGCAATGAATATCATAGCATGAACTGAGGGAGAAAATGCAGAGATGAAGAACATAAGCTGGACAAAGAAGAAATGGTGAAAACAATAGACTGTATGAGAATTTAAGCACAAGAATATGTGAGTAGGAAGAAATTGATGCAAGCAGAGAAGAGTAGTGTAGAAGAACAATGATGAGACTGGAAAGCCTTTGATAAATATTGTATCATTGTAATAAATTTCAGCAAGAAAATATTTATATTTCAAGGTGGTAGGGTGGTGCTAGGGAGGACTGTTGTCCTCAGAGTTTCAAGTGTGTTCTTGAACACAGGGAGTTGTGGCTTCCATCTAGTTGTAGCCAGAAAAACTCAGGGTGGTATGGTGGTGCTAGGGAGGAATTGTGTCCTCAGAGTTTCAAGTGGGTGCTTGAACACAGGGAGTTGTGGTTTCCATCTGGTTGCAGCCAAAAAAACCAAGGTGGTAGGGTGGTGCAAGGGAGAACCATTGTTCTATGTTAATACAAGTTTGTTCCTATGTGACTGGAAGTTGGTACTTCCATCCAGTTTGTGTTGGAACACTTAGGGAGTTGGTGTTTCCTTCTAGTGGGTGCTAGAGAAACCAGAGGGTTGGTTCTCTCTACAAGTTTCAGTTTGTTAAAGAAGAGGTTGTAGCCTCATTTTGAGTTGGTGCTCAAATATTGATGATGTACAGAACTTAGAAGATTGCCTATCATTCTAAGAAGAAGAGGTTTTCTCGCTTTATGGGTTTCCTCCTGAATATTTGTCTTTGTTTATATCATATGTGTGACTGATATTTATTATTTTTGTTGTTCATGAATTTCATAATATTGATGATCACTTGGAGAAAATTAATAATATTTCAATAGGAATAAAATTGTTTAAGCACAGTAACAACTGATTCACTCCCCCCTGTTAGTTGTCTTAGTATTTCCGAAAATTGGTATCAGAGTGGGTTCCTTTTAGCTAAAGGTATATCAGTAATCTTAAACAGGACAAGTCATGAAGGAACTTCGACCAATAATCCTCCTTTGTTTGATGGAACAAATTTTTCTTTCTGGAAGGTTAGAATGAGAACATACATTATGGCCTTAGGTGTTGATGTTTGGGATGTTATAGAGACTGGATATACAAAATCTATTGTGCTAGCTTCCAAATATGATAAGTTGGAATTTAGCTTCAATGCAAAGACAATGAATGTTATCTTGAGTGGGCTTGCTGATGTTGAATTTGTAAAAGTAATGCAGCTTGATTCTAATAGAGAGATGTGGGATAAAATCATTAGAATTTATGAAGAAAACTTTGTGAGAAGACTAAATAAAGGATGAGTCAAGTACCAAGTCAAGTTTCCCATAAAAAAATTTAATTTTGGAAAGATAGGTCACTTTGCATCTAAGTGTCCACACAAGAAGAAGGACCAGAACTCTGAAGGTTAAGAGAAGTACCAATCCAAGAGATTTGGTAAAAAGAAAAGTTTATGTGTAAACAATGATGACTCTTCAGGAGACATAAATAGTGATTCTTCTTGTGAATATAAGGTTAATGACTTTATGCTTATGGACAAAGAGGATTATGATAATAAAATCACAGGAAGTGATGTTGATGATGAAGAAGCTGTGGTTGATATGGAAGGTGAATTAATCATTGCTTTGGAAGAAATTATCAGACTCAAATTTAAAAAGAGAAAACAAAAACAATTGTTGATGCAGTTTGAAAATAATGGTAAATAACCTAGTGAAGATTTTGTTTTGATAAAAGTAGAATTATAAGAAGCAAAGAAAATAGAATATATTCTAAAACAACAATTATCAGCGAAGAAGGTAAGATGTGAAGCTTTGGAAGTTGAAGTAGTGGCTATCAAAAAATATCTAGAGAACTTACAGGCCTTATACCATCAAAATCTGACAAGAATTAAAGCCTCTGAAGGATTAGCAAACATTCTAAATCAGTAAAGGAATCCAAAGTTGAAAACTAGTTTGGGTTATGAAGAAGGATCAATTCGTGGTCAGCGAAGCAACAAATAATACATCAAGTTTGTCAAATCTACAATCATTGACAACAACCACTCTGTAGAAACAAAGGAAGATAATCAACTACCAAGGAGGAGTGAAAGAAAAATTACTAGAACCGAATCCATAGAACAAAGAAATAACAGAAACACACCCTCTTCTCAAAGAAATCATCAACATGGAATAAATCGACCCGCTCAAAGAAGACAATCATTTTCCAGGTACAAAGGATTTTTCTATGGATATTTTTTTTTCAATTCTAACTTTGGTCACAAATATGTAAACTATTATTTAAGATTTAGATATGAGCAATCAAGACACACAACGAATAAATATCTACCACAACAAAGAATGATACAGCTAAGTAACAAACAACCACAGACTGCAAATCATGCGATGGTCGGTAAAAAGACATAGGTTAAGCATAACAATAGTTATGATCCTTTATTCAATGAACCAGAATGTTACACCTGCCATAATTATGGACATAAAGCTGCAGACTGTCGCTTAAGGAATTATAAGCCATATTTGAATCCCTCTGCTATAAATGTCAAGGTTTGGAAGAAGAAAGAAAATGAAAAGTGTGGATTAGTGTTATCAGATCAAAGACAAAATAACCTCTGGTATATTGATAGTGGATGTTCCAAACATATGACTGGAGACAAAAGTAATTTTTTGTCTCTAAGTGAAAGAAAATCAAGAAATGTAACTTTTGGAAATGATGCACTAGGAAAAATCAAAGGTAAAGGAATGGTAAGTCTAAGTAATGGAAAAGGGAAAGATCAAGATGTGTTGTTTGTAGATGGTCTGAAACATAGTCTTCTTAGTGTCAGTCAAGTTTCTGAAAAAGGATGTAAAGTTGTTTTCACTTCTAAAGATTGTAAAATACAATCTGTGAATTTAGGATCGTTGATTGCAAAAGGCAGCAGAACATAAAACAATGTCTATGTTTTGAAAGAAGAAAAAGAAGAATGTCACTTAATAAAGTATGATGAAAGTTGGTTATGGAAAAGGATACCTAGAAATTTTTATCATCTAATCAAACTTAGAAACAATGGCGCAATAAAATATATTCCAAAAATATCAAAGCCATATGATTTTGCATGCAAACCTTGCCAAATAGGAAAGCTCACTCGGACACAGTTTAAATCTAAGAACTTTGCATTAACAGAGAAACCTCTTTAGTTAGTACATAGGGATTTATGTGGACCATCAAGGAAGGAATGCACAAGAAAAGAAAATTATTTCATGTTGATTATTTATGATTATTCTAGACTTACATGGGTTTCCTTTCTTAAAGGAAAATCTGAAGCATTTGAAAAATTCAAAGTGTTTAAGGCTTTGACTGAGAATCAAATAGGAAAAAGATTGAAGATAGTAAGGTCTGATAGAGGAGGAGAGTTTTGTTCATGATACTTCAAAGAGTTTTGTGATAAACATGAGATCAAAAGAGAGTATACTATTCCAAGGAATCCACAACAAAATGGAGTAGTTGAGAGGCAGAATAGATCAGTCTAGCAAATGGAAAGATCAATGATGAATGAAAGGAATATTTCTCAAAAATATTTGGTAGAAGAAATTCATACAGTTGTACATAATCTTAGCAAATCTCATCTCAGGCCACAAAGTGACAATACTCCTTATGAACTATGGTTTAGAAGACTCGCTTCAATCAAGAATTTTAAATTCTTTGGGAGTAAGTGTTATATCAAGAATAATGATGAAAATCTTGGCAAATATGATGACAGGGATGATGCAGGTATATTCCTAGGGTATGCTACAAACAATAAAGGATACATATGTTATAATAAGAGGGTGCATAAATTGGTTGATTCTATTGACATAAAAGTTGATGAAGAAATCTCGGCACGAGATGTAAGCGACGTTGAATCAACAAAAAAGGATATAGTTGAAGTTGAAGATGAACATGTCCAAGAATTAGAAAAATAAGACTCTGAGTCAGATGAAGATAAAAATACTTAGGTAGTCTCAAATCAACAGAAAGTATCAAATCCTCCCTCCAGAATTACTCAAAAGAATCACCCTGCAAGTCAGATAATTGGTGAGAAAGACAAAGGTGTACAAACTAGGAGAAGGATAATCAAAGACAATGAACAATCACATATAGACTTCCTATCCATGGTGGAACCCAAGAACTTTAATGAAGCCAGTGAATATGTAAATTGGTTAAAATCAATGAATGAGGAACTAGATCGATTGATAAGAACAATACTTGGGAGCTTGTTCCTAGACCTGCAGATAAGAATGTAATTGGCTACAAATGGGTGTTTAAGAACAAAATGAATGAACAAGGAAAAATTGTTAGGAATAAATCCAGATTGGTTTGTCAGGGGTATGCACAAGTTGAAGGACAGTATTTTGATGAAACCTTTGCACTAGTGGGAAGATTGGAAGCCATCAGAATGTTTCTTGCCTATGCATGTCATAATAAATTCAAAGTATATCAGATGGATGTTAAGTCAACACTTATTAATGGAGATATAGAAGAAGATGTATATGTGGAGCAACCTGAAGCATTTTCACTAACAAATAATCTTGACTATGTCTGTAAGTTGAAAAAGGAATTATATGGACTGAAACGAGCACCATGAGCCTGGTATTATAGAATGGACGAATTTCTATAGGACAAAGGGTTCAAGAAAGGTATTGTTGACAGTAATCTATACATTAAGTCTGAAGGTCATGATTTATTAGTTTCTTTGGTTTATGTAGATGACATTATTTTGGGATACACTAATGACCCTTCAATTCAGTGGTTTGCTAATTTAATGCACACTGAGTTTGAGATGTCCATGATAGGAGAAATGTCATATTTTCTTGGTTTACGAAACAATCAAATTTCTACAGGGATATTTATCTCTCAAGAAAAGTATTTGAAAGAGATGTTAAAGAGATTTCAGATGGAAGATTCTACACCTATGAGAACACCTATGGTGGTTGGTTGCAATCTCAGTATAGATGATATTTCACTTGATGTTGATCAAAGAACATATCGATCAATGATAGGAAGTGTTCTATACATCACAACATATCATCCTGATATAATGCAAGTTGTTGGAATGGTAGGTCGTTATCAGTCTACTCCTAAAAACCATCATTTAGCAGCTCTCAAAAGGATATTCAAATATTTGAAGGGTACAATGACTTATGGTCTCTGGTATCCTAGAAATCAGAATTTTCAATTAACTGCATATTCAGATGTTGATTGGGAAAACTGTTTGGATGAGACAAAGAGCACTAGTGGAGGTGCATTCTTCTTAGGTGATTCGTTAGTAGCATGGCTAGTAAGAAGCAGGGATCCATTTCATTATCAAATACAGAGGCAGAGTACATTACTACTGCTACTTGTTGCACTCAGATCTTATGGATGATACAAACTCTTGCATATTTGAAGGTAACTTATATTGATCCCATTCCACTTCACTATGATGACACCAGTTCCATTAGTGTCTCGAAGAATCATGGTCTCCATTCAAAGACTAAGAATATACCAATAAAGTATCATTTTCTCAAAGAGCAGGTTACAAACGAAGTTTTTCAGTTGAATTATATTCCTTCCACGGAACAGATAGATGATATCTTCACTAAACCGCTTGCAAAAGCTCATTTTGAGTATGTATTCTAGAAGTTGGGCGTGACCCTGTTATCAATTTAAAATAGTCTATCTGATCAGGGGGAGAGTGCTCATTGTGTATCTGCTTAGGGGGAGTATGTGTTGGTCAAATATCTGATACCTCTGAAAATTACAACAACAAATCAAGGGAAGCATGTCTTTCTTTGACATTGATGTCAAAGAGGGAGAAAAGGTGTGGTCTGGATGCTACAGTTGGAGGTCTAAGTAGAATAGTACAACCTTTCAGGGTTTCCATCAATTCCAAAGGGAGAGATTGTTAGCATGTTTTATAAGAATCATGTGCTTTTCATTGATGACAAGAACAACAACAACGATGAAAAACAAGAAAAGCATAAGCTCAGGAGGAGAAGCGAATAGTATGAAAAGATCAAATCTTAGAAGGGAAAAATGATTGAGAATTCGATCACCCTAATATCCATCAACCGTCGGATCAAATTAAGTAAAGGATAGGATAAACGGGGCACAAGGTTTGAGAATTCGATTATCCAAATCCCCATCATCCTTCATATCAAATTTAGTGGAAGGATAGGATAAGCAAAGATGGAGGGTCATTGGATTTAACACCAAGGCAAAGTAGCATCGTAGATAGATCGATTCGTCGATATAAGATCATGATAAATGAACAAAATTTGTTTTAGGTCTAAAGATGTGAGGAACTTACACTTCAGAAAATATCACTTTAAGAATTTAAAGTTGAGAACTAAAATACCCGAAGCCCGGAAAGCTAGAGAGTCGTAGTAAATTTCAACCGTCAGATCTAGAGGGATACGTGGTGATGGATCGTGAGCTCTGGAGAAATCACTTCAAGAAGTTTAAGTTTGATATTTGAAATTCCCGAAGCCCGTAGAGCTGAAGAACCGAAGTAAATCTCGATCGTTTGATCATCCAAAAAGATCTCAGCCGTCAAATCATCCAAATGAAATCTCAAGTGTCGGATCGTTCAAAGTGGATCTGGGACATTTGATCTAGAAGAGACATGGCATAAATCTGTGGACTCCAGGTGAAGACCCAAAGTAAGCCTCGACCATTTGATTTAAGGACATGTGGAATACCTCATCAGCAGGGACATGTGGCAGACCATGTCAGCAAGGACATGTGGTACACCACGTCAACAAATACATGTGGAAGACCACATCATTGAGTGACACGTGGCCACCACTCGGCCCATGCCAGGTCAACAGGTGATGTGTGTAATGTTATGTGACTCTGAGAGATTTACTTAGAAATTTTAACCATCAACAAATGATAAAAAATATAAAGTCCCGAAGGCCAAAGTTGAGAAGGGCCGAAGTAACGAAGCACTGAAGGGAAGAAGTCATGAAGAGATGAAGTGTCGAAGGATCGATGTCATGAAGGGTTGAAGTTTCGAAGGGCCAAAGTGTTGAAGGGCTGAACATGTTGGCATGTTTACAAAAAGAATGTGCTTGTCATTGACGGCAAGAACAAAATCGAACTAAACCTCGAGAGCGCAAAAGACAAGAAAACTTAGAAGAGATAGGAGTTTCTAGAAGTGCAGATGAGGTCCAAGAGATGGACTCCCAGGTGGAGAAAAGGTCGAGACCCTGAACACTTAGAAAAACTTCTAAGTTGGAGAGATCAGAATCTTAGGAGGAAGAGAAATAGTGGGCGTTGGATCAAAAATCCAGAGGACCAACAACCGTCGGATTGAATTAATGGAAGGATAGGATAAGCGGGTCAAAACGATTGAGAATTTGATCATCTGAATTTCCATCAGCCGTCAGATTGATTTAAGTGGAAGGACGGGATAAGAAAGAGTCATTTATCTAAGATCTTGATCAATGAACAACATTTGTTTTGGGTCTAAATATGTGAGGAGATTACGCTCCGGATGAATCACTTCGAGAGTTTTAGTTTAAGACATGAAATCCCTGAAGTCCAGAGAGTCGGAGAGCTAGAGTGAACGTCAGCCATCATATCATTTTAAAGTGGAAGGACGGGATAAGCTAGAAAAGAAACATCGTAGAAATATTGAGCCGTCAATCTAAGAACATGATCGACGAGAAACATTTAGTTTGGGTCTAAAAGTTGCAAGGAGGTTATTGTTCAGGGATTGTCACTTTGGAAGAATTGGCGACTTGAAAATTCAAAATACCCGAAGTCCCGAAGGCCGAAGTCCCGAAGTGAATGAGGATCCATGTTAGCAAGGACACGTGGAGCAATCAGAGAATGAAAAGTGTCAAGATGATTCAACATTTCGGATACGTGAAAATCACAAATCCGAGTGACACATGGCAGCTACTAGGCTCATGACACATCATCAAGTGATGTAAGTAAGGGACATCACTGTGAGAGTTTTACTTTAGGAGATTTACCACAAGCACTTGCCCAAAGTTTCGAAGTCCCGAAGTGGTTTTGGGTCATCCATCATCGAGGAGGAAAGGTGGCACAAGATCCACAACTTCGGAAGTTTTTGTATGGGGAGAACGTGAAAATCGCCAAAGAAAAATCTCGACCGTTGATCGTCAAGGGGAGTACGTGTCAGCTGATCTGAGATTTCGGAAAAATCTCACTTCAAGGATTTCCAGTTGAGACTTGAGAATTCTGATGTCTGGAGACGTGAAAGGATCATGACCGTTGATCTGAAAGGGATACGCGTCAGTGGATTGTTGGCTCCGAGAAAAAGCAAAGGAAGGTTGAAAGGTTGGAAAGTTGAGTTTTCTAAACCTCGAATACCCGAAGAGATTGTGATCATTCATTGGAGAAGAACATGCATCCTTAGATCATGGAATCCAAGTGAAATGCTCTAGGAGCAAGAGGAGTTTGAGAATCGAGACTCAGGAATCCCGAAAGGAGAAATTGATCTTGTACATTGGTTTGGAGGGCCATGTGTCACTTGGTCATTGAGACTAAGGATCACGCGTGGACAAAGGACAGAAGGCAGGAAAATACAAAATATCGAAGCCATTGATCGAGTGAATCTGTCAGAGACCATGAGATTGATGATCAACCCTGATTGCAGTATCATAAGTTGCTAAGAAGTTAACGTTTTAAGGGCGGTTCACAATTGAAACCACGGTATCAGAGAAGGGGTATGTGGCAGTTGGAGGTAGATTGCAGGGAGAAAAGAAGTTAATTACAAACCATTGTTGGACGTGCCCACAATCATTCTCTTATGCAAGGACATAGCCCGAGGTCACATGCGACAGGGGGCTAATGAGAAGAGAGCTCACGCTCGTAATCATGTGGTCATGTGAAGTTAATCGCCCAAGGTCATATTAGAAAATAGGGAGCTAGTGCTCGCTAGACCAAGAAAGCAAAGCACCTTTTCAATAGGCGTATGGTCACCACCAGAAGTCACATGAAGGAAGGGACTTAGAAGACAAAGAAACCAAAAAATGTCTAGCTGTAACTGCTAGAGAAGATGAAGAATTTTGATTGATAGAGAAGCAAAAGATTCTCAGGATAACTACCAGAGAAGCCAAAGAACCTTGAATAATGGCCAGAGAAGATGAAGATTTCGCATGATAATCAAGCAGATGAATCGAAGTGTGAAAGACATATAGAATAGAGAAGAAATAGTGTGTCTCTCGAAGAGTGAGGCATGTGGGTAGGATGAGACGCAGTGCATAATCTCAAGGGCCGATCTGTGGCGCAGTGAAGAGGATGCAGAGGCAGCACATAGCATAAGAGGAATAAGAGAAGATGAATAAGAGGCAGTGTTGAGCGCACGAGGAAAAAGAGAAAAACATAGAAGTTGAATGATGAAGAAGAAAAACAGAGTATAGAAGATGAAGAAGGAATATGATACATGGAGCTGCAACAGACCATATTAGAGACAGAGCAAGTAAGTAAAGTTTTGTAGTATTCATTCAGGGTGGTAGGGTGGTGCTAGGGAGGATTGCAGTCCTCTAAATTCTAGTTGGTTCTAGAAGATATTTTGGGAGTTGGTGCTTCCATCTAGTGGGTGCTAGAGAAGCATGGGATTTGGTGCTTATGGATCAGCCTAGATTTCCTGAAGCCCTCTTTAGATAAACCTATCGGCGGTCGGACTGTTATAGTGTCACCAAGAACAACACTCAGGAAGATACTCTCTGGTACATGTGTATTCAGGTAGTATAGCTAAGGGTACGGTCTATCCTCCTTAGTTAGTGCCCTGAGATATTGGGCCGAGTACTACTATTAGACCCCGTACGTATATCAGAGAGCTATAGAACAGGGCAAACCCTTGTCTGTAGAACCCTTGAATACCTAACCCTTGGGGAACATAAACATAAACATAAACAAATTAAACTGACAAGATCTATTGCCATGATTCTGTGTTCGGGTCACCAAGTAAATACACATTTATTTCTAGTTAATAATTTGGGGATTTCAGCACTGCATCATTCTTCAGACCAAACTATAACCCCGCAACTATAAAATAAAATAAAATAAAAAATGTCTGGAAATTGTTTCACCATTATTTGAGACCTATTCCATTAGATTCATCTCATCTCCCTTATCACATTCATCCATATCATTTTTCTGCAAAAATTTCTAACCTCGACCGCTCCCTTTTCAGTTCACCCATCCTCATGGCCCATACCCATAGCCAAGAACTGGATTCTCGCTTCAACACCTTGCAATCTAGGTTCCTCGAGACCCAACAAGAAGTGCAACAACTCAGTGCTACTATTTCCTCCTGTGATACATCCATCAATACCACCATAAATGCATCTGTGCAGTCCGCAATGGTGGAAGTCAAACACGAACTGACCACCCAGCTTGAATATGTCTTTACATCACTCTGCACCAAACTCAAGATCCCTATCGATGACTCTTTTCCCGATGCACATACAAAGACTGAAGGTGAAACTACTTCCCATTCCTTTCAGCCCCATCACTTTCAACGGGACATACACCTTCCGCGGGTGGATGTAACCAAATTTTATGGCTCGGACCCCACTGGTTGGGTTAGCCAAATGGAACATTACTTCTATCTCTACAACATTACAGATGACTTGGCCAAACTCCGATGTGGTGTTCTCCATCTAGATCAAGAACGTTGGCAATGGTGGCAATGGAGAAAATCTTCCTGTCAAGGGTATATTGCTTGGACCCAATTTGTGACTGAGCTTTATGAACTCTTTGACACTGACACCAACCATTTGGTCCGTTTGACAAAATTGAAGCAATCAGGAACTGTAGAATAATTCATAGCCGCATTTGAGCGTCTTGATTTTTGAACAGAGGGCAATACTGATGCTTTATTTCGAGAGTGTTTTATCAGTGGACTCAAGGAGGAGATTCGGGCCCATGTCCTCATGGCTCGACCTATGACTTGGGTGGAGGATACTAAAAAAGATAAATAAGAACGACAAATTGTTTCCTCTCAAAACTGTAAGCCTTCCTTTATCCCTTGCCCTAAACCAGTAAACCCCACTACCCCCCCGCCCCATTAAAGATCCAAAAATTGACCAGGGCTTAAATGGATGAATGCCAACTCAAAGGCCTCTATTATAATTGTGATGATAAATATTTCCCAAGCCACAAATGTAAGGAACAAAATATTTTTATGGCCATCTCTGAGGATATTTCGGAATATGATGTTGACACTCCCCTTGCGCCCGAGTCACCGGAAATCACTGACATAAACCCTCCCTCTGACCCTCCCAAAGTGGAACCGAAAATTTCCCTCAATGCTCTCACCGGCTTCGCTACCCCCCAAACCCTCAAGTTAATTGGTTACATCAAGCACCAAAAGGTCATCATTCTAGTTGATAGTGGAAGCACCCATAATTTTATTCATCGTCGCATTGCCCAAGAAACCCATTGCTACATCCATGTTGTCAACAATTTCCAAATCATGATTGCCAATGGTGGTTCTATGAAATGTGGCGGGCACTGTGAAAATGTGCGTCTCCAAATCGGTGACTACCACCTATAATCCCATATGTTTGCTATTGACATGGGCGGTTGCGACATTGTGTTGGGTGTAGACTGGCTCAGGACTTTGGGCCCCATTCTCATGGATTTTCAGAACTTAACCATGCAATTCGACCAAGGAGGCCACCAGTATAAATTCCAAGGCATCACTGCTGGTTCACCTGAGGTCATCAATTCTCATCGCATGGAAAAACTACTCAAAAAGGGTCATTCTGGTGTCATTGCCCAACTCCATGCCATACAAGCCACAGAGACACCCCCAGTGCCCCAAGACCTCCAAGCCCTCCTTTCTAAACATCAAATGGTATTTTCCACTCCCCAAGGACTCCCTACTTCCCACGGTGTTCATGATCATTCCATTCCCCTTGTCCCAGGAAGCCTTCCCCCCAATATCCTTCCATATCGCCACCCCTTTGCCCAAAAAAATGAAATTGAGAAAATGGTCCAGGAACTCCTTACTGCAGGTGTCATCCATCCTAGTACGAGCCCTTACTTGTCTTCGGTCGTCATGGTACTGAAGAAAGAAGGTTCTTGGAGAATGTGTCCTGAATTCTGTGCTCTCAACAAACTGACCATCAAAGACAAATTTCCCATTCCTATCATTGTTGACCTCCTGGATGAATTGAGTGGCGCCCAATTCTTTACCAAACTTGATCTTCGCTCGGGATATCAACAAATACGTATGAAAGAGGACAACATTCCCAAGACCACCTTTCACACTCATGAGGGCCACTATGAGTTTTTGGTCATGCCCTTTGGCTTGTGTAACGCCCCCTCCACCTTCCAGAGCCTCATGAACCATGTCTTCTACCCTTTTCTCTGTCATTTTGTCTTAGTTTGCTGTGATGATATCCTCATCTATAGAAAAACCTAGACATACCATCCTACTCATGTGGATCAAGTTCTCTTCCTACTCTCTCAACACCAACTTTTCCTGAAACAATCCAATTGTACTTTTGGTGCCTCAGAAGTAAAATACTTGGGTCATATGGTGGGAAAGGATGGTATCAGGGTGGACCCAAAAAAGATTGAAGCTATGGAAGACTGGCCGCACCCAAAGACTCTCAAAATATTGTATGGATTTTTGGGCATAATAGGGTATTATCGCAAGTTCATTAAGAACTACGGAAATATTGCAACACCTCTTATGGCTCTCCTCAAAAAGAACTCTTTCACTTGGACTTCAGCATCTTCTCAATCTTTTCAAACCTTGAAGACGACCATGTGCACCATTCTGGTTCTGGCCCTTCCTGATTTCACAAAGACCTTTGTGTTAGAATGTGACACCTCAGGGAAAGGAATCGGCACTATCCTTATGCAAGAGGGTCGACCTTTGGCCTTCACCAGCAAGCAAGTCTCTGAAAGGAATTTGGGCAAACCCATTTATGAAAAAGAAATGTTGGCGATTCTTCATGCCATTGAGCTGTGGCATCCTTATCTCTTGGGACAATGCTTCCAAATTAATATCGACAATCAAAGCCTCAAGTACTTTCTGGAACAACGCATTGCCTCCCAGGAGCAACAAAAATGGGTGAATAAGATCTTTTGATATGATTATGAGATCATTTACAAGAAGGGCAAAGACAATGTCATGGCAGATGCACGGTCCTGCAAATATGAAGATGAAGGATCCCTTTTTTCTCTTTCCTTCATTGTACCTGATTGCCTCCAAGCTATGCGCCAGGAATGGCTTCAAGATCCCAAAAGTTTGCATATGATCCAACAACTGTAGAGCAAGGCTCCATCTCCCCCAGGGTACTCCTGGCTCCAGGATGAGCTTCGGTACAAAGGCCGCTTGTATTTAAGTAAACAATCCAAGCTCAAATCCACGATACTTTCTGAGCTTCATGCTACACCCACAGCGAGGCACTCAAGGTTCACCAAAACATATGACCAATTCAAACGTTCTTTTTTCTGGGATGGTATGAAACAGGACATCCGTAAGTTTGTTGTTGAATGTGAGGTGTGTCAACGCAACAAGGGAGAAACAGTCAAATCTCCAGGCACCCTCCAACCACTTCCTATTCCCCCTTCTATTTGGAAGGATATCTCTATGGAATTTATTACAGACTTACCCAAATTGGGGAGTAAATCAGTCATAATGGTGGTGGTGGATCACCTTTCCAAGTATGTTCATTTTTGCACTCTTCACCACCCATTTACTGCATCCACGATGGCTCAAATTTTCATGGACCATATCTTGAAGCTTCATGGCATGCCGCACTCTATTGTTTCTGATCGTGACCCAACTTTCACAAGAAAATTTTGGCAAGAACTGTTTAAGCTACAAGGCACACAATTGCATCTCATCTCAGCTTATCATCCCCAGACGAATGGTCAAACGAAAGTTGTCAACCAGTGTTTGGAAACATATCTGAGGTGCTTTGCCTCTGAAAAACAACACCAGTGGGCTCAATGGTTACCCCTCGCCGAATGGTGGTACAACACTACATACCATACAACCACTCGCATGACTCCTTTTGAAATAGTATATGGACAGAAGCCACCTTCTGTTCTCTCATACTTACCGGGTACCTCGAAGGTCCAGGTGGTTGACCAAACACTTACAGTCTGAGAGGATATCCTTTGTACCCTTAAAGAGAAATTGGCCATGGCACATAATCGAATGAAGTAGCAAGAAGATCAAGGTCACTCCAAACGTCAATTTGCAGAAGGGGATCAGGTGTTTCTAAGACTACAACCATATAAGCAAACTTCCCTAAAGGTCAAGCATTGTAAGAAGCTAGCACCCAAATTTTATGGCCCTTACACAGTTCTCAAGCGTGTGGGACAAGTCACATATCAGTTAGCTCTGCCCAGTCAGTCGAAGATACATCCTATTTTTCATGTTTCATGCTCGAAGAAGGTGATTGGAACCAGGTGCCAAATTCAAACCAACCTTCTAGAGTTAGGTGAAGAGGGATCCATTTGGCTACAGCCAAAAGCAGTTTTGGACTAGCGTGAGTGTTGCCTATGTCAGAGAACCATCAAGGAAGTGCTAGTACAGTGGAAAGATATGACTCCAGTAGATGCCACTTGGGAACCAACTACCATTCTGCAGCAGTTTCCACATCTCAAGCCTTGAGGACAAGGTTGTTTTTAAGGGGGCGGACATGTTAAGGTCCTAACCCACACATAGCTAGATCAATGTATTTGGATGTAATAAAGGTCAATATTAATAAGGCCTTTCAATAAAATATAATAAGGCGGATGTAAGAAGACCTAATAAAAGATTATGCTTCTAGAAGGATCTTCCTCTAGATGCTTCTCTTAATAGACATATTTAGTATAAACAAGGGTCGAGGGTATGAAAACCCTAGCTTCGAAATTATTGTAATAGAGCGCTGCTCGACTGGAGGTTTCCCCCTCGAAGAGGCCTGTGAAAATTCGTTTCTGAATCAAAGTGTTATTTCAGTTGTTGTTCTCATATTATTTCTGTGTTATTGTGGATGATTATGCTGCTTATATTACTGTTATTCTACCATTCCTAGCATTTTATTTTTGTTCTGCGTATTTATTAGATCTGGTATCTTGCAACAACCAAGAACAACAAAGAAAGAGGTACATGATGGAATAGGTTTCTACAATTGTTCTAGAAACAATTATGTCATGGCTTGTTGGAAAACCATACATAGCATAGGAAATTGGAATCCATATGCATTTATGAGCATGATAAGGATGCAATTTTAATGCATATATATCT
>ML817237.1:196039-215560 GCA_009831015.1 Picea engelmannii | reverse complement strand
GAGACATTTTCATTTTGAATCATCTTGTACTTGAACATTTAAGTGGGGTAAAAGGAGGTTGCCCCCTCGAAGAGGCTTATTATCTGAAATTATCTCTTTTTCAAGGTGTTGAGTACTTTTTCTGAGGTTTTTCTATGCTATATCAATATTTGGTTCTTAACACCTCACCACCATCATTTGAATTATTAGTTGAGTATTTCCTTTGTTGAGACGCTATAGAATGAGAATTTTCTTTGGGCGAGCCACTTTTATCAGAAACAATAGGAGATTGGGCACTTCTTTCACTCTAGCATTTTCTGTTTTTATTATAATGCTCTGTGGTACTTACAATAGTTTATTTATCACCATATGTTTTCTCAATATATTGAATAGGAGGGTAATGGATATTGCCTTCTTCTTCTCCAAATATTAGTGTATTAGTTGATGCAATACTAATTCCAACTGATACCATATGATTTTGAAAGAGGCAATTATGATCGAAACTCTTAATCTCTTATGCAAATCTTCAACTATATTGGTCGAGATAGGTAGCAAATTCATCAATTTTAGCAATTCACGTCAATAGATATTCACCAAATTTCCATGGCAAGGGGATGAATTGTTTCTTCTTTTTTTCATAGAAAACACGGAACCACAATTTTTGTTGTCTTGTTACTTTTATAACAAATAATGTATCTGGTACATAATAGGGGAGAAAAAGGGTTTTTTCATGAGAACAAAAAATTATGATAATATTATAATCATCCATGTTTTCTAAAATCCACTTTTTATCTAGAAAAACATATGCTTCTAATGACAATCTGGAGGTATTCCCTTTGAAAACCAATTTCTTGAATGCAGATGCAAAATCATTATAAACTTCATAGAAATAAGGAATAACCTTTTGTCTCCACCGGGCTTGGTACCACATGGTTACTGGGTCAAACTTGAAATTTACCCTTTTTCCAATGCTTAAGCCTTTGAAAACGTGACAATATGTATTGGAAAATATCAAACAAGAAGCCATGCAGAATTTCTTCTCACTCTTGAAATTTACTAGTTGTGCAGAGACTTAATTAGATATAATTTTTTCTCAATCAAAGATAACATTTTCATGGACTGTGAAATGTAAAATATACAGGGCCAATTAAGGAATGGTCATCATATACTCCTAACCAATGATTCTAGTAAAAATCCATGCAATTTCTCGATATGGGTCTTTCAAGGAACTAACATAAATTATATATAAATCTTGTGGCATTGTTGCAGGGTCTTGCAAATATTCTTGTAGAAACTCTATTCCATTATTCCTTTCCTTGAGAAAAGTTTTATCTTCGTCTCCTTTATACGTGAGAGTCATATCTGGTAATTTCAACAAGTTATTGAAAACTACTGGTGCCAAAGAGATAGGAGAATCATTCTATAATGGAATTGTCCTCAGATTCTGAACAAACTTGTCTACACACCAAGTGACTATCTATTTGCAGTAAAAAAACTTGGGGGACACACACACCAATAGCTATTCTCGATGTCTAGATTCTGTTGTTGTCTCTATTTGGTAAAGTTTCATAATACCAATAGGACCTCGACCAATGATAATTGTGATCTTTTCAGCCTAACAAATTCAAGGTATCTCTGTAGAACTATTTCTTTCTCTCTGCCATCTTAACCAGGTTGGTGAACTTCTTTGTAACATTGTTTAGAATTTTAATAAGATCTTGCTTGATAATACTACTTATGTTATCTTTTCGATGCAATAATTAATATGAATTAAATGTGAATTCCTCGATAAATATGTCATTAATAACGACCTTTTTTTAAATTCAATTAGCACTTGAGTCTATAGAATTAACATTAAATATATCTCGAGAAGTGGGAAAGAGTAGGGACACATCATGGTAGGGAGTCAGGTATGGAAGAAACATTTATACCAACTCGTGTTTTTGTGAACCCTCCATGAGTCATAAAATGGCTAAGTGTCATCAATAGTGATAATAAAGGCTTGATATAAGAACTTGATATGAGAAAATGGTAACTATTGGTATATGTCGGTCAGACTCACAAGGATGGGTTAGAAAATAAAAAGAGTCCACGAGTCCGCCAACCTACTATAAAAGAGAGGACAATAAAATAAAAATAAGATTTGGAAGTTATGGGTAACATGAAATCCTTAAGTGCATTTTAGTGGCATTGAACTTATGAGAAGATGAAATGATGCACCCGCGAGTCTTTCGACCTGTGAACCTGCCAAGATATGGAAAAATGACTAAGTATGGTATAATTTGTATACCATGGAAAAGAAAGGTGATTTTTACATAACAGAAAAATCTTGTCGAAAAACATATGGGATCGTGACAAAAAAAAGAAATCTTCTAATTGTGGAAAAGTGAGAGAAAATAAACATATGTAAGGGTCAATAACTTCATAGGTATTCAAAGGGATAGAGGGATCAAAGGTCATATGGGCCTATGATGCATTTTTTTGAATACGAGGAGGTTTCATAGGGGTCTATGTTAAATGGCGTATGCTTGATGGCAGAGAGGTCACATTTGCGGCAAGGAGGACATTGACCAATCCATATAGATAATTTATGAAACCTTCACCTGACTAGTGTCCTTTGAAGTCTGACACAGGACCAAGGTTATCAATTGGTACAATGGGGTTGTCAGGAGAAATGATTTGAGGGTTGGTTGAGTCATGAGAAAGCACAAAAGAAGCGTTTACCCTGAGACTAGAGGTCTTGTCACATGGTAAAATATCATGAGAAAATATGGATGGGAAGTTTTGCTTACCTCTAATGAAGTTCTCTACATAATTCTGGCTTGGTACCTTTGTATTAATCCCTATTCTATCCTTTTCCCGAAGGTTGAAGCTTCAATCTTATATATATATATATATATATATATATATATATATATATATATATATTCCTTGGAATGTGAGAAACTTCTAGGTACTTCCTCCCATTTCAAGGATGGTGCCCAATATAAAGCACGTGACATAAACTTAGTGTGCCTAACTTGCACATTGCACATGATTGGCTACATCACGTGAGTGTGTGTGTGTGTGTGCTTGCATGCGTGTGCAAACACACACACACACACACACACACACACACACACACACACACACACACACACACACACATAGTGCACATAACCTCATGGGAAACAAATTATGGACCTTGCACATCGCTCCTGATTTGTATGTGAAAAATGATGTTTAATCTCTCAAACTCTAGGGTTTTCTATAGAAATTTATTCGGTGGCGGGTTTGGCCCTCAAAACACTATTGGTAGTACCAATTCCTTTGGATGGTGGCTTCTAAAAGAGTATGATTAGATGGTGTCGATTGAAATTTATAATTCATGGGTGATTTAGGTTGAGTTGGGGACCATCGTCATTGAGACATACATGGTAAAGGGAGGGTACTACTTAATGCTAATAAATAAGAGAGTTGTGGCTATGGACTCTATTTTACCACTAGATCAATGAGAGAGTTTACCAAACAATCCCTAATTTAATTCTCAACCCATTATGTAATATTTTAAGAAACATTTTGGAGATCAATGCCATTGGGTAGATTTTTTAGCTACCTTCCATTATATTTTTTCCTAAGATGTAATGGCAGTTGTAAAAATATGTAAGATTTGAGACCCTTTTATATGACATATTTCTCATCAATTTTCAAATAAGAACGACTAAACTTTACATGAAAAACTGAAGAAAATTCTTTAACGATGGATTCTTGGAATGTAAAGGCTTACTCTAGTCATAAGTCACAGGCTAGGAAGAAAACAAAACATAAGAAGAAGAAGCCAAAGGTTAAATTAAAACATGAACTTCCATGAGAAAATATGTGTACATCTCCAATTAAAAATAGAGAGATCCAGAGAACTTTTTCTAATCTATTTGTTTCTACAAATTCAATCTTCAATATTTCCACTTGAAGCATTCATCATTGTCTCCTCGAACCTCTATGATAGTAGATAGCTCACTTGTAGGCTATAGTATACTATAGATTGTAATAAAAAAAATATAAACTTCTCAATTTAGAATGCCAATAAATAGGTGATACATGCATGCCTTAATAGTAACATGGGCTTGAGCTCTATGCCAATGGGATTGTATTGTATAAAAATGATAAAAATTCTTTTTTGGACTGCTATGGCACAAGGAAAAAATGGTAGCATCCATTCTTTTGATTATCATGGCATAGGGAAAAAATTCATAAAAACAATGACTAATAAAGAAAAAAAAAAACATAAAAACAATTATGGGTAGAACATATTATGAAAATTTCCTTTACCCTTCAAATACAAAAAAATGAAATAATTTTCATTTCAAATTTGACAAGTAATTTTTTTAATTTTAAGTTTCATTTGCACGAGAAACAATTCCATGCCCTTCTATGATGGGCTAGAGGGCTCTTAATGGGAAATGACAACTTCAATTTGATCCATGTGTAATGAAACCTAGCAATATTACCAAGTCTTTGGTAATTTGTTGGGGCCTCTCTAATCATATTTTCCCCTTTATGTTATCCCCCTTCAAGGTTGGCTTTAAGTACATAGGATTCCACATCAAGGAGGATTGGAAATGGCTCCTGTCCAAGATCGAAAAAAAAATTGAACACCTAGTGCAATGAATGGCTCTCACGTGGTGGTTGATCAGTTCTAGTAAAATTAGTCCTAGAGTCCATCCCAATATATTGGATGCCACTTGCTTGGATTCCAAAATGGGTCCTTGACCAAATTTGACAACTATGCTACCATTTTATTTGGATAGGATACCAAGATAAGAATGGATTGGCTATAGTCTTCTGTAGAAAAATAACCATTCCAAAAAGATAAGGGGGACATGATCTAAAAAATATGTTTATTTTTTCCTAAGAACTCATAGCTAATAACGTCTAGAGGCTCATCTAGGGCCAAGGCCTTTGGGCACAAACTATAAAATATAAATATATCGGTCCCATATCCATTCATGATTAGATCCGGTCCCAAACAAAAAATCCATAACTCCTCCATCATTTGGAAAGACACAATCGAATTTTTCCCAATCATAGGGAAGTGGTTAATATGGAAGGTCAGAAAGGGGGCAAGGTCCTAATTGGCCTTGATCCCTATATTGGAAGTGAAAAAAATCATGGATTGCATATACCAATCATTCATTCTCTCAAATCAAAAGGTCTCTTCACCCTTTGATATATTACAAGAGACCAAGTGATAAACTCTACTCAACAAAAATGGTTCTCATGGAGAGATATAGAACTTAGTGAGGTTTATGCTGAGACCTAGAAATCCTACATAGATAGCCTAAGGAAACACAACATTTTTATCAATGAGGAGGATGATATCCTTTGGTCTATGAATCCCTCAGGGAGCTACGAGCCCAGAATTGGATATAATACTTTGGCCATGGAAGGATTTGACCAACCATTAATATGGTAGTGGAAATCACTCTAGAAATACAGATTGCCTACCAAATCCAAAATATTTATGTGGATCCTCCTAAATAACAAATATTTAACATGGGATGTACTACAAAAATGAAGCTATAAGGGCCTTGGAAGGTGCAACCTATGTGAAGCATATTAAAAAACAAACGCTCATCTCATCCTACCATGTCCCTTCACAAAGTAGGTATGGAGTGAAATTGAAGGTCTTACAGGTCTGGAATCAAAATACAAAGAGGATGCAGTTGAAGCATCTTTAAAAAGATGGTACACTTACAAAGACACAAAATATTTCAAGGATCTTCCTTTATCCTTGGCCTAGGGATTCTTGTTATTTAGAAATACAAAACTTTTTTAGAATAAGGACACCTTTCCTTTCAAATGTGCTTCCCAAATTGTCAATATTTCAACTACCTTCCCTTAGTTTTCCTTTGTCCCTCACTATGCTTGAAGCTCTGACCTAAATATCAACTATCAAATACCTTGGGATTTCTTCGATGGAGCCTCTCAAGGAGACCAACCTAAGGGAGGAGCAGGGAGTATCCTATACTTCTCCCATAACCATTTACTTGGATTCAAAGCCAATATTGGAAAATCCACAAATAATCACAATGAATTCACTTCTCTCAAGTTGGTTTTAATCCTAGCTATGGAAAAAGGAATCACTCAAATTCAATTTATTGGGGATTCACTTCTGGTGATTACATGGATGAAAGGTGAATCCGCACTAAGAAAATTTATGCTCCAAAAACTATTCCATGATACCACTATTACGTGATATCAAGAATCTCTAGTCCTCATTTTCCTAGATTACCTTTGATCATGTTTATAGGGAAAAAACATGGAAGCTGATAGAATCTCCAAACACGGCCTTGCGCTACAAGAAGGGACCTAGGAAATCAAAGAGTCCCTCCAAGGAAAAATTATTATCTTCATGAGTTTGACTTTAATTTTTTCTCCATTTCAACAATGAATTAGTGAAATATTTTCTTACAAGGAAGATTCTGGAATTTTTTTGAATGCTACAAGATGGTATTTCTAGGTTTCTGCATGAAGCTCAAAGATATCGAATCTATTTTCTACTTTTTTTAATGAGTATGTAAAAATATACTACATGAGAGTCTCGATGACCCTATATCTACAATATTTTTTTGTAATGCTTGGTTCTTGTTACATTAGTCGATGATTCTCACAATCAACCAACTTTTTTATTAGAACAAACCTCTAGGTACTATCCATTTTTGACCCAAAAGTGCTCCCTGGAATACCAGTCGTGATATTCATCTCCTGTGATTTTTTTTTAACAGAGACATACAAGATTTTCATTATATAAAAAAGAGGTACATAGCTATGGAGGATGCATCCAAAATTTCAAGAGAGTTCCTCTACAAATCTAATTCTATACTAACTATCTGAGTAAAATCATATTGTTATGAACTAGACTTCCAGACATTCTTGCTAACAACAATTTTAACAAATTGATTGAGAAGCACAATTACACGAAAATACATGGATTATTAAAGTAGTGAGACAAAATGAGTCTCCTTCCCTACAGTAGAGGAGAGGGTTCCTCGTTCTTCAATTTCCATGGGATCTGGAGGATGGTCCCATGAATCTTCTTCTATGGGGATTGGATGGGGTGAATTGACAGAATCAAGGTTGTTTGAATCCCTGGACACAGAATCCACATGCTCGAGACTAACCATATTGTGTAATTGTTGAAAGTTTATCTCTAGGGTGTCTATCCTCCCAATCTGAAACTGAAGTAATTCTAGTATTTCTGCCACCTTTCCAGTTATGATATTTTTCCACTGAGACTGTGAAAATATTAGTTGGTCACTTGAAGAGACTCTTCATGCCACCAAATTGTTTTCTTAATGTCTCTGTCATCAATGTACCCATTTCTTCTACTGAAAAATTATATGCAGAGAGATAAAATATCAACAAAAAATCCCCCCCCCCCCACAACTCTAGGTTGTAACGATTGAGCTAAAAGATCTGCACCATTTCTGCTAAAACTTGAATCAAAACTATTTTGTATACTATTTATTGTTGAAATTCCAAGATGGGAGGAAGGGAAAGAAAGAAAATGAATAACCTGGGAGTCACCAGTCCAGACTAAAGTGTCCAACAACATTGAGATAACATGAATGTGCACTTGATGTTTTCCCTCAATTCTCCTCACCATTAGCGAGATAGCTCCATGAATATTTAGCTTTCGGAAATCCTTCATTGGAGAACCCTCAACCCAGACCCTCCGTGGATGAGACATGATCCTTCAAACCAACCTTCTAACACAGAGACTTACCTCCATTGAGGGTTTTTTACCGCGTTTCTTAGCATGCCCACAAAAAATGTATTTAGTACTTTCTCAAGGAAGACTGTAAATCAAGTGTGTAGGTGAAATGCCCATCAATCGTGTCCTCTATGATGTGTGCGTACCATGCTTATTCTCAAAAAACATGTACAAGTGGAAACACGCATGGTTTTTGGTTTTAAATGAGAGGCAATTTTTTCCCAATGATTTACCATACTATTGAGTTCACACTTGATGTGGAGAAAGGAAATTTATTCAAAACTGGAAGCCAGACATCTAATTCTCAAGAGCAAAGAGTTTAAGGTAGTATTTCCCGCTTCTTTTCAATTTTCCACGGAACAGATTATGAGTATCGAGTCTCCCAATGCCAAAAGGTTTTGGAGTCCCATCTCCTTTTCTAGGCTTAATCACATCCATGGAGAGTAGGATTCAACAATGTTATTAGAAACATTTCCTATCCCCCATGCATAGTACACAGTGAATTCAATAGCGAGAATTTGGTATACAAATTTTCTCAAGATAGGTGGATACAATCACTCGAATAGATTCAGCTTTAGACAAATAGATTGTGATCAATAATTTTATCTTATAATTATCTCTATCGTCACTTATCTTAAGATGTAAGAAAGGGAATTTCCCACTAACTCATTAAAACATCATGAAGTATTTTGGATCAAACTTATGAAACATAATTCTCATACACAAATCAATTTATTAAATTTTAAAGGTTAAGTTACCTAATTATATTATTTATTTAAAACATGTTGTTAATGAGAAGGTTGTATATTATAAATTAAAATTTGATTAAAATTCTCAAAATTATTAGTCATTACTTATTACTTATTATTGTAATTAATAATTAAACTATTATAAAAAAAAATATCACAAAATATTCTATAAGATAAATCATTCCATCAAAATTAGAAATCATCCAAAATAATAATAAATTAAAAATCAAACCTAAATTAATTATAATAAATCCTTGGAAGTAAGAATTATATATTATGGGATTGAAAACAATTGTAATTCATCCGATCTTTGGATTTGGGATAAGAAGAAAATCCTCTTTGAGACTCTCGTTACACCTATTATTCTTTATGGATGTGAAGTCTATCGTTGTAGTATCTCTCGTGAATCCTAGAGAAAGATAGAGAAAATACAAAAGAATTTTATAACCTATAATCTCAAAATTAAAGGAAATACACCATATCCCATCCTCCTCTTAGAAACAAGTCTCTCCCCCATTGAGATCACGACTATGACTAGATACCTAATGTATAAGAACAAGTTAAACAACATGGAAGACAATAGGGTTCCTAAAATTGCTTCAAAATCGAGCCGTAACCACCATCGACTCAAGAGAGGATGGCATAAATATGCCCAGTTGATCCAAAAAGGATCTAGAGAAGGCTAATAATAACTCAGGACTCATAGAGGCAACTTAGAATGCTCAGAATGGCTCCAACAGACAGAGAAAGGGAAAAAATTAAAAGTTCCCAAAACTCAGTGAAAATGGCATGATCACGAAGAGCGCGTCACAAGATTTCTAACGACACAAATCGATCGTCAAACGGAGTTACGGATTGAAATATATTCGCAGTCAAAGTTTGGTCAACCTAGCCCAGTCAGCAGGGCATGAGTCAACATTCGTACTGCTGACGTCATCATCCGTACAGAGCATGTAGGATATAAGGGAAGTGACATGTGGCATGCTGACGTTGGCATGATGATGTGGCAACACCAGAGGCTACCACATGTCACCTGGTTATTGACTTTTCAAATCATCCATGAACCAGTCGAATCGTGCCACATCACAGTTCGTACAGTCTGTATGAATGACGTGGCATGCTTACGTGGTGTGTTGATTTGGCAGGGGGTAGCGTGGCCCAATGAGGGGTTGCCACGTGGCCCAATCAGGGGCTGCCACATGGTAGGCGGGAAACGCCCAATGACAACTCGTGAACGAATTTCGAAAAAAAAATTGGTGGGTCCGCCAAATCTGGTAGACCACGCTAAATTTAGCAGCAAGTCGGAAGAACTTGTAGCGACTCCAATAAATTTAGTGACGAATATTTATATATGGAAAATATATATAACCAACGAACTGAAAACGGAGTCTGTGGGATTCGACCCCGAAACCTCTGCATATGCCCAAACCTTAATACATCCACCCATAACCAATATGCCACGGGTACCTCTTAGTATATCCACCCACGTTTATTATTTAAAACGTGCAATCTACCCAGCTATGGAAAGGGGGCACAGACCGTACGACCTGCAGGCATGGATTTTGAGGCAGTACAGTCATTATTGCAGGTTACAGAGGGCACAAAAACCGAGACAAAATTCTTCATGGGCCTGGGAGTGCCAGAGTCAGATCGGAGCGCGGAGACAATAATTTTTTGGTAATTCAATGCCACGAATTTAGTGGTGATGTATGTTTTCTGATTTTAGCATTATTTCTACAGCTTGATTTCAATATGCAGTATATTTATGTATTTGCAAAATTATTTTGTTGAGTTACTGAAAGAGTCTACCCATTTGAGAGTAGGACCTGGAGACGTAGTCCACCAGGGACAAACTCCATCATCAAGATTTTTTGTTCAGATCTTATGCTTATGTCTCTTCATTTTGAGTTTTCCCTTCTTTAATGGTGCACTTTAATTTATGCTCATTTAATGCAATTCTTTATAAGTCACGATGAAAAGATCCTAGATCATGTTGGTATCAGAGCATTCGTCTTTGACTTGAATTGTTGAGTGTGAATGCTTACTAGGGCTAAGAATAAACAGGGTAAAGGAGCTCTTAATACTTTCAATCCCGAAGTTGTTCGTGTATCCAGAAGGAAGAAAATGGTAGAAGAGGACAAGCATGTTGAACATGAGAAAAACTTTCACATGGTCTTTTATCGCATATTAGAAATGATTGAGCGAATGTATGGAGATTACAAGAAGAGGATGAAGAAGAAATGGAAGAAAAATGAAGCTCATTTAGATGACGATGCGTTGGTAAACCAAGGGGTTGGAGAAGATCCTCCTGAGCCTCTGTCTTCACCTTCGATTTCTAGTTCTTATTCCTCTGAGCATTCTCATCATTCTCATCATTCTAGCCATAAAGCCTCTTTTAAGAAACCATTGTTAAAGCTTGATGTAAAATTTGTTTTACCAATGCTTAATGGAGATGCTAATTCTGAAAAGCTAGATAATTGGATCCGACAGGTTGAAGTGTATTGTCGTGTCCAACATATTGATGAAGAGGAGGTTAAAGTGAAACTAGATTTTCTTCGGTTGGAAGGCATCGCTCTCGTATGGTGGGAGAGAAAGCTTCAGGATATAAGTAAGTGTGGTAATATTCTTTCCTCATTGTCGGAATTTAAATCAGCAATAAGGAAGCAATTTTATCCATTAGGGTATTTACATAAAGAAATGATGGGATGACAAACTTTAAGGCAAAGTAAAGGACAAACAGTACAAAGTTTCACAGAAGAATTTAGGAAGAAATCTCTTGCATTGAGCATTCCTTTGGATTCTTATGAAACTTTGATGAAGTATATTGGTGCACTTCACAGTTATATTTGTCATACCTTGCTCTTGTTTAACCCCACTAGTCTTGACAAAGTTTGTGTGCAATCCATTCACCTTGAGAACATGGGGAAACATGTTCAAGAAGATACCACAAAGAAACCTTCCAATTTCCCACAAAAGACTTTTAATAAAGTTAAAAGGAAGGACAATAAGACCACTACAGTGACAAGAGAAGGAGGAAAACCATATTGCACTCATTGCAAGAAGAGCGGTTACGATGAAGAACATTGTTGGAAAATGCATCCAAAAAAGAAACCGAAATAGTTCGGTGGAAAGGGGAAGACAAAGACCGTTGCTACGGTGTAACAAGATCTTGGTTCTAATTTAGGAGATGAAGGAAAGATCACAGCGGTTGGAGTACAAGGTAAAGATTCTCTTCATGCTATTTCTAGTTCCAATGATGAATCTCATGTTGATGAATGAAAGAGGAATGAGTTATTTCATATAAGAGTTGTATCTAAACATACTAAGATAGATACATTATTTGATCCGGGTTCCCAAGTAAACTTAATATCTGAAGCACTTGTCAAGAAGATGGGTCTTGAAACAAAACCACATCTGAAGCCCTATCCTCTTGGTTGGGTATGTGATAAAGAAAAACTTAATGTCACCAAACAATGTAGGATCCGATTTTCTATTGCTTCAAAATTGATTGATGAAGTGGATTTGGATGTTGTACCACTTGATATATGTGGCATAGTGTTGGGAAGTCCTTATCTTTATGATAAAAAGCAGTTTTCTTTCGTCATGAGAAAAAATACCACCTTACTAAAGGGGGAGTGGAATACATTGTTAGAGCTCACAACATGAGGGTAAATACAACACTTGTTAGTGCAGGGAAAATGAAAAGACTCATAAACACTAATAAGAGATATGCACTCATGGTCGTCAGAGAGAAAGATGTCGGGACATCCAATGCTTTCCAAGGGTGTTATCCATCTCATAAAAGGAATTAATTGATATTGTTTCTAAGTATGATGATATTTTTCAGGAACCAGATGGATTAACTCCTAAGAGGGGAATCCAACATGAGATACATCTTCAGTAGGATTCTCCTCTTCCTAATGTGGGCATGTACAGGATGTTAGTTGTGGAGATGAAAAAAATCAAGAAGTAGGTACAAGGCTTATTGGATCAAGGGGTCATCAGGCCCAGTTCATCTCCTTGTGGTTCTCCGATCGTGATGGTGCCAAAGAAAGATGACACATGGTGAATGTGTGTCGATTACCGGGCCTTAAATAAAATCACGGTGAAAAATCGATACCCTCTTCCTCGCATAGATGATTTACTTGATCAATTGAAGAATGTTATTTATTTCACTAAGTTATATTTGCACAGTGGATATCATTAAATCAGAGTCGCAGAACATGATGCATGGAAAACTGCCTTTAAAACCAAACAGAGATTGTTTGAGTGGTTAGTTATGTCATTTGGGCTTTGTAATGCTCCTATAATTTTCATGCGTGTGATGAATGATGTATTCAGGCCTTTCCTAGATGACTTTGTGATTGTATATTTAGATGACATTATTGTTTTTAGCAGGACTTGGGTTGAGCATTTGAGGGATGTAAAACAAGTATTGGATAATTTGCAAAGGGAAACGTTGTATTCAAAACATCTAAATGTGAATTTGGCAAGATTGCACTTGTGTACTTAGGTCATATTGTAGGAGGAGGACAATTAAAAATTGACCCTTCCAAAATTGATGTAATTGTAAATTGGCCTAAGCCCAAAAGTGTAACTGAAGTCCGAAGTTTCTTAGGTGCAGTCCAGTATTGGAGGAGATTCATTCCCAACTTCTCCTTTATAGTAGTTCCTTTGCGTGCCTTAACCAACGTGAAGAACATTTTTCAGTGGGAAGGAAAGCAACGAAAATATTTCAACATTTTGAAGGAGAATATCAGTACCACACTAGTATTAGCACTACTGAATCTTCAACAACCTTTTGAGATCGAAACAGATGCCAGCAGATACACCATGGGTGCAGTATTGATGCAATATCGTAAAACTATCTTTTACTACTCTGAAACTTTTAACCAAGCTGTTGTTAACTATCCTACATACGATAAAGAGTTGTATGCATTAGTCCAGAGCGTAAAGAAATGGAAACATTACTTATTGGGGAAGGAAACAATCATACATATAGATCACCAACCCTTACAGTATATTCAAGCATGGACCAAATTGCAACAATATCGACACTACATGTGGATGGGTTTTCTACAACAATTCTCTTGGTAATCAAGTACAAAAAGGGTAAAATTAACAAGGTAGCTGATATGCTTTCTAGGCATCCTATTGCTGCTTCTATTTTTTTGAAGAATTCTTCTTTATCTCATGATAGCTATGTAGAACAATATGCCATCGATGAAGATTTTAAAGAAGTGTATGTGAAGCTAACCCTTGGTGCACAGGTAGAGAACTATTGTCTGCAGGGAAAGTTACTCTACCATCTTGGAAAGCTATGTATTCCTACAAGTGAACGATTCCATGTAATACGATAAGCTCATACTTCTCTTGTGTCTTGGAATTTTGGAGTAGGAAAAAATATGGCTCATTTGCAGAGGTTTTGTTACTGGCCTCAAATGAAAGAAAATGTAACTAAATATGCAAAGGAGTGTGTGATGTGTTCTACTTGTAAGCCCACTAATAGAAAATTGGGGTTATACTCACCACTTCATGTTCCATCCCATCCATGGGAAAGTGTATCCATGGATTTTGTATGGGGTTTACCAATGACCAAAGGGGGTCATGATTATTTGTATGTGTTAGTGGATAGGTTCAACAAGATGTGTATCTTGATGCCATGTAAAAAGCAGATCATTGCTGAGAAAACTATTAATCTCTTCTTTCAGCATGTTTGGGTTCACTTTGGGTTACCCACATCCATCATCTCGGATCGAGATACTCTATTCCTTGGGGACTTCTGGACTAGCTTGTAGAGAATGATGGACACCAAATTGAAGAGGTTCATTTCTTTCCATCCACAGACCGACGGACAGATAGAGGTGGTAAACCAAACAATGGTACTTTTGCTTTGAGGCTACTACAACAAGCGTCCCAATTTATGGGATGAACAGATACCCTATGTACAACATGCATACAACCGAGCTTTACATTCATCCACTTAGAGTTCACATTTTGAGACATTTTTTGGGTACCTACCAAAGGTTCCTTTGGACTTGATGTACGGGAGAGATGCCGATGTGAATGAAGAACGAACAAAGGACATAGTCCGCAAGTTCATTCAAAGGATCCAACAGATACACTAGGCAGTCAGGGAACAATTGGAGAAAATTCAAGCACAATATAAAGCTTGACATGACAAGCACATGGTTGATCATCAGTTCCAGGTTGAAGATCGGGTATGTCTTCACATCAACAAGGAGAGATTGAAGGGCGAAGGAACGAAACTCAAGCCCATTCATTATGGACCCTTCATTATCTTGGAGAAAAGTGGTACCAATGCTTTTCATCTGGATCTTCTACCTTATATGCATATTTAATTAGTTGTGAATGTTGAAAACTTAAAACTTTTTTAGCCTCCCATGATCATGGATCAAGATGAGGAAGTTTCAATACCTTCAGTTGATGAGTTTTCACCTGAGTACTTGGATGAGCTACAGGAATATATCATCCTGGACAGGAGGATGAGGACTTCACGCAAGGGTGATGTTGATTATCTTCGAGTAGGCCTAAAAGGCACACATCCAAGCAAGGCAAACTGGATCGAGAAGGACAAAATGAGGGGACTCTTCCCTCACTTACCAGTTGATTGATGAAATATTTTAGTGGTCCAAAAAGCTCTAAGTGGGAAGGTGTGATCCAAACAGAATCTAGAGAAGGCTAAGAATAACTTAGAACTCACAGAGGCAACTCATAACGCTCGGAATGGCTCCAGCAGATATAGAAAGGGAAAAAATTCAAAGTTCTCAAAACTCATTGAAAATGACATGATCACGAAGAGCGCGTCACAATATTTCTAACGGTGCAAATGGCTCATTAAATAGAGTTACGGATTGAAATATATTCGCGGTCAAAGTTTGGTCAACCTAGCCCAGTCAGCAGGGGATGAGTCAACATTCGTACTGCTGACGTCATCATCCATACGGATGATGTCATCATCCATACAATGCATGTAGGAGAGAAGGAAAGTGACACATGGCATGTTGATGTTAGCATGATGACATGGAAGCACTAGAGGTTGCCATCTGTCACTCGGTTATTGGCTTTTTAGACTGATCCATGGACTAGTCGGATTGTGCCACGTGGCAGTCTGTACAGTCCGTACGACTGACATGGCATGTTGATGTGGAGATGACGTGGTGTGGTAATTTGGTAGGGGAAGCATGGCCCAATGAGGGGATGCCATGCGGCCCAATCAAGGGATGCCACGTGGCAGGCAGGAAACGCCCAATGACAACCTGTGAACGAATTTCAAAAACAAAAATTAGCAGGACTGCCAAATCTGGCAGACCACACCAACTTTAGCAGCAAGTTGGAAGGACTTCTAGCGACTCCACTAAAGTTAGTGGCATATCTTTATATATGGAAAATAATATAACCAACGTACCAAAAATGAAGTCTGTGGGATTCGACCCAGGAACCTCTGCATATGCCCAAACCTTAATACATCTGCCCATAACCAATATGACATGGGTACCTCTTGGTACATCTGGCCACGTTTATTACTTAAAAGGTGCAATCCACCCAACTACGAAAAGGTGGTGCGAACTGTACGACCTGCAGGCACAGATTTCGAGGAGGTACGGTCATTATTGCAGGTTGAAGAGGGCACAAAAACCGAGATGGAACTCTTCTTGGGCTTGGGAGTGCTAGATTCAAATCGGAGCGTGGAGACGGTCATTTTTGGGTAATTTGACGCCACAAATTCAGTGGTGATGTTTGTTTGTTGATCTGATCATTATTTCTGCAGTTTGATTTCAAAATGAGGTATATTTATGTGTTTGCAAAATTCTGTTGTTAAGTTAATGAAAGAGCCTACCCATTTGAGAGAAGGACCCAGAGACGTAGTCCACCAGGGACGAACTCTGTTATCAAGTTTTTGTGTTCATATCTGATGCTTATGTCTCTTCATTTTGATTTTTCCTTTCTTTAATGGTGCACTTTAATTTATGCTCATTTAATGCAATTCTTTATAAGTCACGATGAAAAGATCCTGGATCACCAGTCTTGGCTAAACTATTGGGGAATCATGGAAGACACCATTTTGCAGAATAAAGATACTGTTAAAAATATCATCAAATCAAAATTTAAGGAGAAAATGTGGTGTGATAAAGAGTTAAAGGAAAAAAAAAGTTAAGGTATTATAAGGATGTCATCAAACCTAACCTAGAAGATCAAAATTATCTATATGTTTTGACAAGTGTAAAGAAAAAAATAAGCATTGCTAAGATAAGAACAAATTCTCACGAGCTCCATAGTGAAATTGGGTGTTGGTCAATTCCTAAAATGCCATGGGATGAAAGAGTGTGTCACATTTGTGAAACTAAGAAGGTTGAAGATGAAAAACACTTTCTCTTAGATTGTCCAGCCTATACCCACATTAGATCTCATTTTCAAAATATTTGTCACACTACCAACCTTCATAACCTCTTAACTCAACAAAACTATGGTGATGTTGGAAAGCTTCTCTTAATGCTTTTTTAGCACAGAAACAAAATTCTAAAAAATCACTTATCCTCTTAAAATCCGATAAACCAATTCAGTCTCGGTGAACATTAATCATCATTATCATCAAAATAGTAAATACTTTTAAATTAAATATATTATATTAAACATTTTAAAATAATTTGCATAATTTTAAAAACTCCACTTTTTTTCCTTTTAAATCTAACTACTTTCACTAAACCTCAAATATAATTAAATTATATAAATTTAAAATATATTATTATTTCCAACAATCATATTGTGAAGTAAGGATGCCTTGAAATGAGACAACTTTCCATTAACAAAAGCATATTGTTTGAGACAGAAGTATGCATTCTTCTCCATCAAAGTTGGGATAAACATAAAATTGTCACGTGGTGAAGTTTTATACACAAATATCTCAAACTTTCATATATATATATATATATGACAAATTTTATAATAGATATAGATATAGATATATAAATATAGATATAAAAGTGGTATTGTAAAAAAAAAAATTTGACTAAATTATTGTAATGAGTGAATTTATTTTATAAATTGGTTTAAGATTTACATTTAATCTTAATTATAAGTAATGTGTATATGGAAGAGATTTGAGTTTTAGTGGGGATAATAACACTTTGACAATTAACCAAGTGTTGTTATTGATGATGTAAATATTTTAATTCAATTTATCTTTTATTTATTAAGTTTCTCGGTAAAAGCTTGAAAAGAAAGAGTTATATGTTTTCTTAAAACATTAAGACCCATTTTTTTTACCCACATGCATTGAATAGTGATTTTTTATTTGCTTGTGACATGTATTGAATAGTGATTTTTTATTTGCTTGCGACATGATTTTAGATCAATAGATATCTTTGAGAATCAATACTATTGCCATGCTAAAGGAAAAATCAATTAAGGATAATGGAGTTGATAAATAAAATTTAATAGAATCAATTAAGAATAATGGAGATGATAAATAAAATTTAATAGATTAACACTTTTGCATTTAAGTGGTTAATGTTTAGATATAGTTAAATTTCTTCCATTTATATATTAAATGGAATACAAGGTATTTGCATCTCTTTTAGTATCATAGTGTAGTGTAATTTTTTTTTGGAAAAAAATCAAGTTTTTATTATGCAAAACACAATGCAAGTGGATATATAGTATTTTTACATTATTATGGCACATTTTTAATCGAAAAATAGGTATCATGTTGTGATGAAAAATTTGATGTAAAAAGTAGATATGATATTGTATTCATTTAATATTGTAAAAAAATGAAAAAAAAAAAAAAAACTTGTTTGTTTCTGTTGCATAGTACATGTTAGGTGTGTCATGTTAACACTATAGTGAGTTGATCTTCTCATTGAAATTATTTGTAAATGTTTATGTTTTCATTTATCTATCATTGATTTGAGATGAATTAACGTCGTTGTTGTGTCAAAATATAGAACTTTTGCATCACATTGCGTCTTTTTGAAAATATTTTTTAACATCATAATAAATACATTTCATCGAATTAATGTAAAAAACATCATTTTAATGTCAAGTTTGTAATGTAACTATAATTAATCTTTTAATTGTTATTTTTGGTTAATTTTATTATTACTATTATTACTTTTGTTATTTTTATTAGTAGTAGTAGAATTGATGATGATGATTAACATCCACTAAGACCGAATTGGTCTATCAGACCTTAAGAGGGTAAGTGATTACTTGTGGTTCTTTAGAATTTTGTTTTTTTGCTCGAAAAGCATTAAGAGAAGCTTTTCAAGATCATCATAGTTTTGTTGAGTTAAGAGGTTAGGAAGGTTGGTAGTGTGACAAATATTTTGAAAATGAGATCTAATCTGGGTATTGGCTGGACAATCTAAGAGAAAGTGATTTTCATCTTCAACCTTCTTAGTGTCACAAAGGCGACACACTCTTTCATTCCATGGCATTTTAGGATTTGACCAATTCTTAGTTTCACTATGGAGCTCGTGAGAATTTGTTCTTATCTTAGTGATCCAGATTATGTTCAGAACAAAATGAAAGAAGAGATATTACAATGAAACACTCATGAAAATTGCCATAAACTGAGAAATACAACAATACTTGATTTCTATTAATGAAATAATTGTAAAGAGACTGTAAAAATACAGAGTGCAAGACTCGCTAGAATGGTGACAGCTTTATCTCTGAGAATAGATGTGATGGCTATGCTCATTCACAAGAAGATGATTACAATGAGGCTATGAAGGCCTTTGTTAAGAACCAAACATCAATATAGCATATAAAAACCTCAGGAAAAGTACTCAACGCCTTGAAAAAGAGATAATTTCAGATAATAAGCCTCTTCGAGGGGGCAACCTCCTTTTACCCCACTTAAATGTTCAAATACCAGATGATTCAAAATGAAAATGTCTCCTTGGTATATATAGGAGACTAGGAGGTATAATTACAAATAATGGCCTAAAGCCGACATAATTAAAATAACATTACTAATCTAAATTACAACTAATGGCCTAAAGCCGACATAAA
>ML817237.1:170271-190834 GCA_009831015.1 Picea engelmannii | reverse complement strand
CTCTTCGAGGGGGAAACCTCCTTTTACCCCACTTAAATGTTCAAGTACCAGATGATTCAAAATGAAAATGTCTCCTTGGTATATATAGGAGACTAGGAGGTATAATTACAAATAATGGCCTAAAGTCGACATAATTAAAATAAAATTACTAATCTAAATTACAACTAATGGCCTAAATCCGACATAAATAAAATAGCATTACTAATCTAATATGCCCCAATTAAGGGGTAATGAGCCAATATTAGGGCTTAACAGCCTTTTTATGTTAAACAGGAATTCCAAAACCCTATACATCCAAAAACCTAACCCTAGGAGATGAAACACCAAAAACCATGTGGGCCCCGTTTGGGTAAGTTAGTACTTTAACTTATTGGGGTCGTAACTTTTGCATACGACCTTCGCTTTAGGCACGTGATGGCCCGTTGGAAAGGTCTTTTCGAGAACTACGCATTACACCATCAAACTCTGACTCCATATATAGTTTTATTGTGGCGAACCAAAATAAAATTGTTTAGGGCCCCAAACCGGCACTGGAAGTACAACAAGATGTGTTGACATTAATACATACAAAATAAGCCATTTAGATTAGGTGGGATGCTACCAATATCCACTTGGAAGATGTGTAGGGCTTCAGAAAACATCGGAAGAGTAGAACCCACAATTACAAAGAAGTACAAAAGAACGTGTTGAACTAAAAACTGACAAAATGAGTCAGTTGGAATAGGTGGGTGGAAACCAATATCCACCTGGATCAATCCTCCCCCCCTTAGGAAGAAATTGTCTCCATTGCATTGAGTGCCCAGGGAAGAGGGGAAATAATTTTTTGAATTTAAATCTTAGTGAGTTGTGTGATTTGTTGGAGAAGTTGTGTTGCTTGGTCTGTGGAAGACTGTAACAAACAGGTTGTTGGCGGGGTTGAATATGCTCCACCAATCTGTTATATACGGGTTTGACAAGGCATTGTGTAGGCACCATTGTGGGTGAAGAAACACTTTTTTTTTGTTGGATAGAAGGTGTTGAGGATACAATGATTGTAGCAGTCTTTTATGCATCCTTTGAATAGACTGTGAAGAGGATGAATTATGAAGTATGAGAGATTACCTTGTGGCACTGTTTTGGTGGAGCAGTAGTCAGAACTACCTCTGGCATCCGAGAGAGTTGACCTCCCTGAGTAATAATGCACTATGGGGTCTAGACTCATAGACAACATGACGTCTCCACATATATGGTTGGCCCAAAACAACATTACAGACATCAAGAGGGGCAACATCACACACTACCTCATCCTTGAAGGGATGGATGCCACAGGACAGGTGACATCATTGGTTGACAAAGAGATATTGTCCCCGATGAAGCCACTTGATGTTGTATGGTTGCAGGTGTGGTGTTGTCGACAACCCCAACTACTTGACAGCCTTATCTGAGATGAGGTTCTTCTGGCTGTCATTATCAACAATGAAATGCAACAGGGTCCCCTTCACCCACATCTTTGAATGGAAGAGGCGCTCCCCCTCTTCAGGATCTAATGATTCTTCTGGTTGAAATGTTGCGGTTGTGACAATGGTAGTGGGGTCTACGTCGATGATTTGTCTTCTTTCAATATTTTCTAGATCAGATTTTAAATCAGGGTTCGGCTCTATGTCTTTGACCTCGGCCACCAATGACTGTTTCGAGCGACATTCATCGGTGTTGTGCTAGGGGATTTTGTGGAAGTCAGACCACTTCCCAGTGTCATTCTTTGTCTCCCCTTCCGTGCTTTGGTTGTTTCAGATTTGCAGACCCGAATTCCCATTTGTTCTGGTGCCTAAATTTCTACTCGATTTTGACAACATATCGATAGGAAGCTCCCAATGATGAGATGTTTAGGAAATCCATTTCAGTTTGAATGTACCTATGCAGAGCCCCGCGGTATTTCAGAACCAAATGTCCCTCAGAGTCCTTGCTACCCACCTTGGTGTGCAAGGTATGGAAATTATTTGTGAAATCGGGCACTGTTTGGCTCTTCTCTTGCCGCAATGTGGTCCATCTCATGTAATGGTCTTCATAGTTATCAATGAGATAGTATTGTTCTTTGATCGCATCCACAAAAAAATCCCAAGTGGGATCGACCCCATATATTCCAGATTCTCCTCTGGAACTTTGATCCCAGTAAGTTTCCCACCAATGTTTGACATGGGGGAGATCCTCAAGGAGTGCGAAGGTGATATTTTCCTTATTCGAAAAAAATTGAACAAAGAAATAATCTTCTAATATATTTAACCAATTTTCTAGGGCATCCACATCTATCTAACCTTCAATTATTGGAATATCAAAATTAACTTGTACCTTTAAGGGAGAGGTTCCTCCAAAATGGCCTCTTGATGAAGATGTACATGTTGCTATCGGAAGGCATTGAAGAATGTGTGAAAAATACTCCATCATTTCATCCATTTGTCATGCGAGAGCTTGCTCAAGCAACAGGTTAATAGATATTTTGCTTCATCGTCATTTTTTTTTATGCTGCCATCGATGGTTTCTTGGGTGTGCAAGAGTGATTGTCCTCAAGAGAAAAAAACTCGAGACCCAACTGGCTATACTCGGACCTTGTTGGGGACATGTGATGAAAAATGATCAAGAGCAGCCTGCTCTAATACCATTGATCTGGATTATGTTCGGAAAGAAATGAAAGAAGAGATATTACAATGAAACACTCATGAAAATTTCAAGAAACAGAGAAATACAACAACACTTGATTTCTATTAATGAAAGAATTGTAAAGAGACTGTAAAAATATAGAGTGCAAGACTCGCTAGAATGGTGGCAGCTTTATCTTTGAGAAGAGAAGTGACGACTACGCTCATTTGCAAGAAGATGATTACAATGAGGCTTTGAATGCCTTTTTGTGTTAAACATGAATGCCAAAACCCTACACATCCAAAAACCTAACCCTAGGAGATGAAACGCCAAAAGTCATATGGCCCCCATTTGGGTAAGTTAGTACAATAACTTTTGAGGGTCGTAACTTTTGCCTACGATCTATGTTTTAGGCACGTGATAGCACGTTGGAAAGGTATTTTTGAGAACTACACATTAAGTCATCAAAATCTGACTCTGTCTACAGTTTGACTATGGTGAGCCAAAATAACACTGATTAGGGCCCCAAAATGGCCCTGGAAGTACAACAAGATGTGTTGACATGAATACATACAAAATAATCCAGTTAGATTAGGTGGGAGGCCACCAATATCCACCTGGTAGATGTGTATGGCTTCAGATAACCCAGGAAGGGTAGAACCCACAATTACAAAGAAGTACAAAAGAACGTGTTGAACTAAAAATTGACAAAAGGAGCCAGTTGGAATAGGTGGGTGGCCACCAATATCCACCTAGATCACTTGGCAATGTTTTTTTTTTTTTTACACTTTTCAAAACAAATATATAATTTTGATCTTCTAGATTATGGTTGATTACATCCTTATAATACCTTAATTTTCTCTTTTCATCTAACTCTTATCACACCACATTTTCTCCTTAAATTTTGATTTGACAATATTTTTAATAGTATCTTTATTCTGCAAAATGGTGTTCCCCAATATTTTATCCAAGACCGAGCATGTTTATGCCATCCTTGCTTGAGTTTATGGTGGTTACGAATTGATTTTGAAGCAATTTTAGGAATCCTCTTGTCTTCCATGTTGTTTAACTTGTTCTTATACATTAGGTATCTAGTCATAGTTGTCCTCTCAATGGGGGAGAGGTGTGTTTCTAAGAGGAGGATAGGATAGGGTGTATTTCCTTTAATTTTTAGATTATAGGTTATAAAATTCTTTTGTATTTTCTCTATCTTTCTCCAAGATTCATGAGAGATAATATAGCCCCAAACTTCACATCCATAAAGAATAATAGGTGTAACAAGAGTCTCAAAGAGGAGTTTCTTCTTATCCCAACTCCAAACATTAGTTGATTTACAATTGTTTTCAAAACCATGCGAGCAATAATGGTGTAGGGGGTTCTAATGGGAATCATGCGGAAGGCGGGAATAATAATATCCCCACACAAACCCACATTAGGACCACCAATAGAGTTATTCCTAGACTTCTTTTTGCTCAAATCTTGGGAGAGAAGCACACAGGAAATCAAGAGTAGCCAAGACAAGGTGAAGACTTTAATGATTACTTGAGGGAGTATAGGGCTCTTGGTGATGAGTTCCAGGTATTCATCTCATTACAGGACTATTGTACTATCAAATATAGAAACAAACCAAGAAATTTCAACATGGGTCAATAGAACATTGATCTCATGATAAGGGTTGGGAAGATAACCATTCCTTCATTTGATGGTTAGAACAAGTGCATAGCTAGAGAATGGGTACATAATTTGGACACCTGCTTCCAAATCAACCGTATGACGAAGGAAGAAGCGATTAAATTCACTACATTTCATTTAGATGGAGAGGCCCATGAGTGGTGGTACCATGGATTGGTCACTATGAGACATGTCAACATTACTTCCTATCTGGACTTCACATAGAGGTTGATGAATCAGTTTGAAAAAAAGGATCCAAAATCGCATTTCAGAGAGTTGCCACAACTCAAACAGGTTGGGACATCGAATTCCTACATTACAGAGTTTCAGAGGCTTGCAGTCATAGTGACATATATATCTGAGAATATGCTAGTCATGTTGTTCATGGAAGGACTATCTGAGCCACTATGTGGTTGGGTTAAAGCCTTAAAAATAGAGTCTTTATAGGACGCCATCATCAAGACATGGGACATGGAGGATGAGGTCCTAAAGAATAAACCTTTCTCCAATTATTTCATTCTCTAAAAAAACAAAGATAAGAAACATTTTCAGAAGAAGTGAACCATAAAGAATAATTTGGATGAGGTGAATTGTAATGAGTTTAGAAGAAATAATCTTTGCTTCAATTGCAAAGAGCCTTGGGAATCGTGAAACAGGTGCATGGGGAAGGGAAAGGTACATTATATAGAGGTGCACTTAGACGATGATGAGGAAGAGGAGGAAGCTACACAAGGAAAATGAAACGAGTAGAGAGACTTGAGTGATGAGCACCCTCGTGAGGCCAAGGGTGGGACTATTGCCACTCTATCAGAAACCCCTAGACACTACACTTTCAGAGTCATAGGAGTGCTATGGGGACAATGTGTTACAACTTTGATTGATGGTGAGGCGACCCACAATTTCATTGATACAACTTTGGTGGCCAGGAGATGCAATGCTACAAAGGACTTTGAGGGGTTCAATGTGGTAGTTGTTGATGGATTTAATATAACATGCACACGAAATATTTTGAGGTTGGTTGTGACATTGGGAAACTATACTTTGAATGACGGTTTCTATGTGGTTGATTTGGCAGACACTAATATAGTTTTGGGTGTTCAATGACTTCATTATTTAGGGGAAATTACGATGAATTACCAAGCAATGGAGATGAGATTTCATATAGTCAATGGAAAGAAGGTTGTTCTAAGGGGCATGTCAAATGGTGACCCTAATATTTTGTCAACCAAAAGGATGGAGGCTATTTTTAGGCATGTATATGTAGCATGTGCAACTGAGTGCTTGATTATAGCTCAAGAAAATACAGAGGGTCAACAACATCATCCTATAGATATTCAAGTGTTATTGAGTAAGCACGACAAGGTGTTTGGATAGATACCTCCAGGGAGACCACCTAATAGGATATTTGAGCACACCATTGAGTTGGAGGAGGGAGACAAACATGTGATCAATACTCCCTATAGACATCCAAAGAAATTCAAGGATGAAATCGAGAAGGCTATAAAGGAGTTACTAGAGATGGGGCATATCAGACCTAGTTCCACTCCTTTCACTTATTTAGTTGTCTTGGTCAAGAAGAAGGACAAAACCATGATGATGTGCATCGACTACATGGATCTGAATAGGAAGATGATCAAGAACACATGTACCCTATTCCTAGGATCGATGAGCTTTTGGATGAGTTGTATGGAGCAATGTATTTTTCAACGATTGATCTTCGATTCAGATATCATCAGATCATATTTTGAGAGCAGGATGTCCATAAGACTGCTTTCAGGTACCACTATGGACATTATGAGTTCCTAGTCATGCCATTTGTATTAACCAATGCACCAACTACATTCTAGTCTTGCATGAATCACATTTTGACAACGAAACTATGGAAATTCTTATTGGTGTTCTTCGATGATGTTCTTATATACAGTAGAACATGAGAGGAGCACTTGGAGCATCTGAATGAGATTTTGGGCATCATGGAGGAGAAATCGTTGTATGCTAAGGAGTCAAAATGTGAGTTCGTCATGATAGAGATATTATATTTGGGCCATGTGATTAGTGCATAAAGGGTACAAGTACATAGGGAGAAGATCCAGTCCATATTGGTTTGTCCACCACCTAGGAACCTTATAGAGTTGTGTGGATTATTCAGGATATGCAGCTACTACCAGCAGTTTGTAAAGGGATTCTCATAGTTGGCTACACCACTCACAGATATCAAGAAGAAAGGGGCATGCAGGTGGACAGATGAGTCCCAAAAGACATTTCATAGCATGAAGGAAGTGATGAGCACTTGCTCAATTTTAGCACTTCCTAATTTCACTCAGCCCTTTATGCTTGAGTGTGATGCATCGGGTGAGGGTGTAGGAGTAGTTCTAATGTAGCATATACATATGATAGCATATGAGAGTAGGAAACTCATAGACTTAGAGAGACTCTACTTCATCTACGACAAGGAAATGCTCACCATCATGCATGCCTTGGAAAAATTTAGATAGTACTTGGTTTGTTACCCATGATTTTGGTCATCATGATGATGTATTGATGATGGTGTACTCAGGCTCTTCATAAGAACTTTCTCCTGAGAAGAGTTACTTTCATCTCTTCCCAGAAAACTCATTTTTGAAGAAGGTTCGCAGGCTGCTAATACATTTGGGTGCGAGAATGACTGATTCTCGCAGGTTGCCTTAAGCCAGGGTGAGAACTTCTCTCACTGTGTTGAATAGCTAGGGTGCGAACTCTTCCTAAAGAATGGAAACGGATGAATTCTCGATGTTTCTAGAAGGGAATCTTCTAGAAGGATGGGTTGGCATTCGAATGGTTATCCTAGTACTAGATTCCCTGATATTTTGGGATCATTATTATCCAAGTAACTAATTCATTCTCTCCTATATATTGAGGGAATTCTCATGGAAAAGGTTAAGCAAGATTCATTGGAGAATTGGTGAAAAGAATTGTGTGAAGGACTTAGACTGAACAACAGCTTGGAGACTCTAGCAAGTCTATCAAGAGGATTTGATCTTATTCATACAAGGATTGGAAAAGTGTGTGTGTTGGAGCCAAGAGCCATCGAAAGGAAGTTTGTGGCATCAAGGCTCAAGTTGTAATCTTTACTTTCCATTAATATGATACAGTGGCATGTCCCTTTCCCATAAAGCTATTTCCACTTTATTGTGTAATTCCTTGATCATACACATAGGTTGACAGTTGAATATATTGTGCTATCTTCACTTTGGTTGGTTTGTGTTGTCTTGGTCTTGACCTCACGAGAGCACCGGAGTGAAGCAGGAGAAACATAGACCCTAGGAAGCGATATAAAGGTATGTTACTTATTCCTTCCTACTAGTTGATTCAATGGTCAAAACTTAGGGAAAGAGTCATGTCATGTCCTGTTTTGTTCTAGATCCAGGTGGATCTAGGGAGATCTGTTAGTGTCCGCACCTACCGATTAGTCCGATAACAAAATTGGCGACTCTACTGGGGAACAATCCATTTTCTTTGTGGCCTTTGGTGTTTTTCTATGGCTATTTGCTTTGGTTTTACTTTTCTCCTATCCTATCAATCTCTGAGTCTTTAGGATATCCTGATAGACCCTCTGGGTCTAGAGGCCTTTTCAAATTTTTCTTCATTTTCCAAAATTTTGACTATGTTCAGACATTCTTTCACTGCACTTCACTGCAGCCTGCGAGAATTGGTAGAGTTTTCATTCTGCCTTTAGGTTCAGTGAGAGGTTCTCGCACTCTACTAAAGGGTCACCTGCGAGAATCACTAATTCTCGCACTGTGTAGTATTGCCAGCCTGCGAACTCATTTTTTCAAAAATTTGGATTTGAGTTTTGGCATCTTCAACTACCCAGATCAGTCTAGGTGCCTCATAAGAGTTTCTTAGACCATTGATTGATGTCTTTCTTCTTTTCGTTTTCATGCATGAAAAGTCTTAGGATTTCAAGGCGCTTCTTGTCATTTTTGTCTTGACTTTCGTTTCTTGACTTTTCTTGGCAAAACTATACTCTCTGATTTCGGAATCTGAGTGTGTTTGATTAGTTAAGAACTGGTGATTGGTTGAAAGTTGAGTTTCTTGGTCTTTATCATTTGCTTATTGTTTGAAAAAACATTTTTCTCATGCAATCGAAAGACTGTATTGGTTTGCTTTTTATTTTTGTTTTCATTGAAAGAGTTGATTGGGTTTTTGTCATTGCTTGTTCATTGGTTTTTTATTTTCAGTACTCTTACTATCATAGTGTGGGTCCTTTTTGAAAAGTGAACAAAAGTTTTTCTTTCAAAAAATCATTTTCGTTTTCGAAAAACATTGAAAATCACTTGTTGAAGTTATTGAAAAAGACACAATAGAGAATTGTTGTTGATATGTGATTGGTTGCATTTGCATTTTAAAGGAAATTTTGCATTGTAGTTCATGGTTGATCTGGAAAAAATTTCTCTCTCTCCCATACATAGGCTTCATTGAATGCAAAGTGATCTATTTCATTCTCATCCATGCATTGTTGGGTCAGAGTCATACAACATAAGTTTCATCTCTGTTGCCTTTGAGTAAACAACAGCTCTTAATAACACTGCACAATTATAAAATTTATCTAGTAACTCTTTTCTAGGGCTCTATTACACCAACATTTAGCTAGGCTAGCGCTTTGGAGTAGGAAGAGAGATACACTCTCCAAAAGCACAAAACACACAATAGCCTCTTTTGTTAGGGAGTGTTAAATTCCATTTGCAACATCTTGTTCTGGGAAGCCCTTCTCACACAAGGGTCAAGCACGAGGTCGCATTCATATTGGCAGAGTTACTCACCTTGCTTTGTTGATATCAGTGTAGAGATTGCACGTATTACGAGGATCACTCAGAGGTATACCCACAATGATGAGTGGAAGCCTTTTGAGTTGATTTCGGGCTAGATACCCTACCCTTGCGTGTGGATTGGACTGTCGACTGTTCCCCCAGGTTTTATTGTTGTTGGTGGTGACCTTAGTGGCCTATCTTTCTAGGTTCTTACCCGAGGTGACTGTGGAGGGGAAAGTCTTCACGGTACCTGGAATTGACGTTGACCAAACTCACTCGGGCTCCTTGGAGGGTAACCCACGATTATGTGTGGGAGCTTGCACCAGGGTGTAAGTCCGTTAAGCAGGTTGTCAGCGTAAATTTCCACCTAGCCCAGCCCCTTCTCATCTCATTGTTGCGACATTGGATTTCATCACCAACTAGTGGCTTCGAAATTAGAAGGTCTTGTTTGCTTGGTGTTGCTTCCTAGATTTTGTTTACTAGCGCTTGTTGTTTGTTTCTCGAAGTTGAACTTAGGATTTTCTTCGCAAAGTCTGTCACTCGTTTACAATAGCTCCTCCATGTCGTTCAAGTAGAATGCAGGGTTTATCTCCAGAGCATCTGGAAGGTTCTCAACCCTTACCCACAAAAACACCTGGAGGTTCTCCTCGGCAGAGTGAAGTCCCAATCATCACCACACCACAAGTGGAATGCACTGACTCTCTAGAACATTTTCGAATTACAAATACTCGAGAGGATTTTCGACTTCACCTTGATTCTGAGAGACGTTTTATGCGAGAAAACTCTTCCGGAGACTTAATTTTTGTATACTCTGGATCTTCATCTGGACCAGGGGACCAAGATCCTTTTTGGTCTACGGGCGTTTTTCGACGGGACCTTTTTGGTCCAGGTTTACCTGTGATTTCTGAGATCAACCCACCTGTGATTTCTGAAATTTATGATACAGAGACAGTGTCGGTCACTACCGCTTATCACTTTATCGTCCCTGCCGAAATGGCCCATCTCACAACTACTTCGAGTGTTCCAACCGGGTTTACTACAGTTAGTCTTGCTCCCATCAACACATTGTGAATGCCTAATGTCAACCTGACACTACCACCTGGATACCGTGCGTTGAATGCTTCTATTCCTACTCCTGCGCAAACTCCATCCGACTCTCCTAGTGGTCCTTCTTCTTCTGGGCACTTTCTTCCCAGTTTTGTTCCAACACTCCCTCAATTTCCTTTTGGAGGACCTTCTTCGTCTTCTACTGGCAATCCTAATCCTAGTGGCGCTATTCCGTCATTCACTCCAACTTATCAGTTTCCGGTTGGTGGACAATCTCATCAAAGTAGTATAACTCAACCCCCTCTCATTTGGCAAATGCCAATTGGAACATTTCCCTCAATTGGCACACCACCTTCAATGGGAGGGGAACCCCACCTTATGGGCAAAACATACCTACATCCTTGGCCCAGTATTGGAATCAATTGATCCAAAATCCTCCTCAATCGACTGGGGGGCAGCAGTTTCCAGCTGCATCCGTAACACCCCCTAGCATGGGCCAACCATATCCAGGTTCGTTCAATCCCATTTGGGGGCGAATGCTCAAACTCAAGCCCTTGTTCCAGGGTATAATCCGATGAGCTACTATCCTGTCCAACCACCACCGAATATGCCTGGATATTCACATTATATGCAGACTTCTTATGATCCTACTGGTTTGCCTACAGGGCTTCCTCCCCAAAGCCACCAGTACCCGCAGGTGAATCGACAGTTACCCTTTCTCGCCACTTTGGATCTTCCGGATTTGTCAAAGATTTTAAATGATCCCATTCATCACTCTCCCCAATGGCCAGTTATACCAACCAAGCTTCCATCGGATATCCCTAAATTCGAAGGCAAAGCGGGAGAGGACCCAAATAATCACGTTATGACTTTTCACCTATGGTGTTCATCCAACTCATTGATGGATGACTCTATTCGTTTACGTCTTTTTCAACGAACCCTTACCGGTTCTGTTGGGAAGTGGTATATTGAATTGCCACGAGGTTTTTTCTCTGACTTCAACACCTTAGCTATGGATTTCCATACGCATTACCAGTTGTCGATCCATTATGACACCGGGACTGAGATTTTGAATTCCTTTAAACAGAAAAAAGGAACTCATATATCTGATCACATCCATGAGTGGCGAAGGAGACGACGTCTCATTAAACTTGAGCTCCCCGATTAGTTACTGGCAGAATGGTTTACAAAATCATTTGTGAACGAAATCGGTAAGGACATTTCCATGGGTGGCGTAGTCACCGAAGAGCAGGCTATAAGTCGTGCTCAATATCTTGACCTCGTTTATTCATAAACGGGAACCCTTTACGATTTATTACATGACTTATCTCGTCCTAATCCTTGCAGCACTTCAACTACTCCAGCTGCCTCGCATACAACTGACGGTGTGATTGGTACTGCCCAAGCCCAATCACATTCCGCTTCAAACACAAACTCTAGATATGCTTCTTCTAATGTTCAAAATGCTCTGTCTCCTCCTACTCCCACCGGCAAGACTTCTGAGGTAAATGTCGTTCAATCTACCCCAGCCGGTAAAAACAAATCTAAAAAGGGGAGAGGCAAGAATAAGGAGGGAAAAAATAATTCTCAAGCAGAGCAAACCAAAACTACCCCTGTTGATGATCGGGATAAGCGCAAACCACGATACCCTTGCCTTATCTGTGGTGATGATCACTACACGAAGGATTGTCCATGACGTGCCAAGGTCACTAAGTTCCTTCAAGGAGCTCCAAAACCACCTGCACCGATTGTCTTGTCCCAACCCTTCCTGTCTCAACAACAAGCTCAGTTGGTCATTCATGATCAACCCTCATCTTCTACCACCTCCTATGTTTTGATGTGTACTGGTGATTCTAAGCAGAACAACGTTGCGCTCACTACTCGAGCCAAAGATTATTCTCCCTCTAAAGAGAAGGTTGATGATTTACCCCCTTCATTGGTACAACCCTCTCCCACGACTCCACCTACTAACGATCCTCTTCATCTCGAACGACCGAGCCTTGACACATTTCTGTGACCCCCCCCAAAGGGCGTCATTCGGAAATCGGCTTTCAATCCTCATGCTCGTGTGGCTCAGAACTACAACATTGTTGAAGATCTGGCCCAAGCACCTTCTGCAATGTCATCCCTTGAAGTCCTTCAAACTTGCCCTGCACAATGGAAGGCACTGTTGAAAGCTATCAGTGGAATTGACCCAACGGATACGAATTTAATAATCTTTGACTTGGAAGATCACATCCCAAGGTTACCCCCTCAAATTGCGTTCCAGATCCAAGTGGTTGTCTCTGACAAAAACATTTGCCGAACCGTTATCGATGAGGGTGCCTCGACGTGTGTCATGTCTCTTGCTTGTTGGAAAGACATTGGCTCTCCTTCTTTGAATGAATCCCAAAATACTCTTAAAGCCTTCAACGGATATGGTTTTAAGCCCTACGGTGTTCTTCCTTTGTTGCCCATCACGTTAGAAGGAAAAACGGTCCAAGTCGAAGTGGAAGTCTTTGACGCTCCTCTTGATTATAATCTTCTGCTTGGCCACAGCTGGATCGATTCCATGCACGCAGTTGTGTCGACCCTTTTCCATGTGTTACGTTTCCCACACCAAGGTAAGGTTGTCACCGTCGATCAACTAGCCTTCTTCAATTCCAATACTCGTACTGGCAACGTACCGTTTATTGCTAAAACCCCGCCGGGTTATGAGAACGTCAGTGTAGGCCTTCTCAAGGATTCTTCGTTAATGGGTACTTTCCCCATTCCATCGCCCGATGTTCCACGCCTGTTTGTTGATTCCATCAACATGATATCCACCTTGCCTCATGAACTTCCTATGTCTCACAACCCCTAGATAGTCCTTGACCCTGGCGATCATCTTCATTTCGGCGACGAAATGTCATTAAGTCCAGTTGAATCCACCTATCAGGCCATTCAATCAACAACCCCTTCTACCCCTTCTCTTCATGAGTTGTCTCCCAATCCTTTTCTTGTTATTTTTCCCACCGACGAGATGATCATGTATGTCATGGAGGACACCCCTTGGGACGATGGACATCATTGTTCCATCCTCTTTCTGGAGCAACATACCCTTGAGAACTACCAATGGATTTTGACCCCGTCGATCGTTGTCGTCATCTCGACCGTTCCCGAGTCTGCACACGATGTGTTTTCCGAAGGGAACTTAAGCAATATCTCGCCCACGATTCCCATTGACATATCCATTAAACCTGGAATCGTCGAAAATGTCCATATTGGAGCTTCGTGTTCCCCTGACGAAATAGTCACCTATACGTCACTTTTCAAAGAATTTCATGATATCTTCGCCTGGAGTTACGAAGAAATGTCGGGTATCGACCCTCAGATTGTGATACATGAGATAAAAACATATCTTGACGCTAAACCTGTCCGGCAACGCCTTCGTCAAGTTCACCCACGTAAAGCAGCTGCTATAAAACTTGAAGTCGAGAAAGTTCTGAAAGCCGACTTTATTTATCCGGTGGCTCTCACAGACTGGGTTTCCAATCTTGTCCCGATTGACAAGAAACAGGGCACTATTCGTGTATGCGTCGATTATAGGGATATTAACAAAGCTTGTCCAAAAGAAAACTTTCCTACCTCCTTCGTCGATCAGATTGTTGATGACTACGCCGTAAGTCTTCTCTCTCATGGATGGTTTCTCTGGATATAATCAAATCAACATTGTTCCCGAGGATCAACATAAGATTGCTTTTATTTGTCCTTGGGGTACTTTTGCCCATCGAAAACTTCCTTTTGGTCTCAAAAACATTGGCGCTACTTTTCAACGCGCTATGTCTTATGCTTTCGATGATATCAAGCACATCATTCAACCATATTTGGACGATTTACCCTCTCATTCTATGCGTAGAGTCGATCACCCAACCCACCTCCGAGCCATTTTCTTTCGCTGTCGGTTCTACCATATACGTTTGAATCCTCACACGTGCATTTTCTGTGTGGAATTCGGCAGTCTTCTAGGTTTCATCGTTTCACGTCAAGGGATCCGGGTGGATCCTTTAAAGGTTGAGGCGATTCTTAATCTCCCTCCTCCTTCTACACTTCGCCAGTTGCAAAGTTTGCAAGGGAAAGCAAACTTTCTTCGTTGTTTTATCCCAAATTACACCAAGATAACTCGTAGATTTATGCGGCTATTAAAGAAGGATTCAGAGTTCGTCTGGGATACCATTGCCAACAACTCTTTTGAGGCTTTGAAATTGTACCTAACACGCGCTCCGCTTCTTTTCCCCCCTGATTACAATCATGATTATTTCCTTTATCTTGCTGCCTCAGAGTACACTATTGGTATGGTTCTCGTTCAAGAGGATGATGCTCACGACGAACATGTTATTTACTACTTGAGTTGAAGTCTCACGCCGACTGAAATCAAGTATCAAAATGTCGAGAAATTGGCCTTGGTTGTCGTCCAAGCCATCCAACGCTTCCGGCCCTATATCCTCTCACGCAAGACTACGATGATTTCTCATTGCAACCCTATGTAACACATTCTGACACGTCAATTGCTAGGGGGCAAATACTCCAAATGGATTGTGATACTCCAGGAGTTTGACTTGGAATTCGAACGCGCCAAGTCCAAGAAGTCCTTAGTTTTTGCTGAGTTGATATGCGACTTTCCCCATTCGGCAATGGAAAAAGTAGCAGTTGATTCATTACCCGATGAATCTTTTTTCCTTATTAGCACTGATGATCTTTGGTATGGGGATATCATTCTATATCTCCAAACCCAGAATTTCCGACCAACTTTTTCCAGTATTGAACGATGTCGAATACACTATCAAGCTCGTCAGTACATTATCCTCGGGGATACTCTTTATCGTCGGGGGATTGACTCTATTTTTCGACGTTGTCTAACATTTGACGAAGCCGAGAAATCTCTGAATGACTGCCATTCTGGAGCATGTGGTGGTCATATGTCTGGGTATACTACTACCCAGAAGATCTTACGGGCAGGGTATTTTTGGCCTTCTTTGTTTAATGACTTCATCATTGCCGTTCAGAAATGCCATGCCTGCCAGACCTATAATAACAAGATCCGGTCACATCCCTCTCCTCTTCACCCTGTGGTCTCAGTTGGTCCCTTTGCTAAATGGGGCATCAATTTCATGACATGTCACACTCACTCGGCCGGGGGGCATGGTTACATTATTGTAGCCGTTGATTACTTTACGAAATGGGTCGAGGAGATTCCGACATTTGACAACACTAGAAAGACCGCAGCATTATTTCTTTTTAATCACATCATAGCTCGTTTTGGTGTTCCCCAAGCTATCGTCACTGATCACGGTAGCCACTTTAGGAATTTTATGATGTCCGAACTTACTGAAAAGTTGGGTCTTCGCCATGATAACTCAATGCCCTATTATCCACAATCCAATGGCCAAGTCGAAGCGATTAACAAAGTTCTCATAACTATGCTCCGACGAATGATAGGGATTCATAAAACAAGTTGGCACACAATGTTGTTTTTGGCATTGTGGGCTTACCGGACATCCATCAAGTCCGCTACTGGGTTTATACATTTTCGGTTAGTCTATGGTGTGGAATCCATTCTCCCTATTGAATGTGAGATACCCTCTTTAAAACTAGTTGTTGAACTCCTACCCAACAGTTCTGTTGAGGAAGAACGTCTATTGTATCTTATGCGATTGGACGAAACTCGACGTGATGCCACCCTAGTAATAGAAGCTCAAAAAAAGCGTTTCAAGGCCCAATATGACAAGCATGTCAAGCCTCGCATTTTCTCCGAAGGTGATCATGTTATCCTCTATGAACAAGATCGAGATATGTTAGGAGCTGGGAAATTCGAACCCATGTGGAGAGGTCCTTATATCGTTCGACGAGTTTCGGAAAAAGGAGCTTATGAGTTGGTAGATTACGATGGTATCCCTTTGAGTGAGCCCAGGAATGGGTTGTACTTGAAGAAGTACTATGCATAAAATCATCTGTGCACAATTACTTGTATTTTTATTGTATCATACTTCTTGTGTGTTACTATAGCTTGCTTTTGTCGTTATCTGGTCTCTGCCCTTATGTGACGTTGTGTTTGATTTCCTTGGATCTCTGGGGTCTTTGCTACCCTATATTAGCTTCGTTGATGGCGCTAGTCATAGTACTCAGAACCTTGCTTCCGCTGCGTGGGCAATTTACGCCCCTACAAACGAACTTGTCTCCTTACGAGGTGTGTGCCTCGGCCGTGCGACCAACAACATTGCAGAGTATAGCGCCATTATTGAATTATTGGTTGATGCTATCTCGCTCGGAATTCATCATTTGGTTGTGCAACTTGACTCGCAGCTTGTAGTACTACAATTAAGTAATGTCTACATTATTCGAAGTCCTACTTTGTTACGGGTGTATTTGTGAATTCACCTCTTGGAACGTTACTTTGATTACATTGAATATCAACATATTCCTAGATGTCTAAATACATTAACAGATGCATTGGCTAATTATGTATTAGACAGACATTTGAATCATTTATAAATCAATCACATCAATGTTCACACAATATAAGGTAAACTGGTGGAAGCCGCCTGTTTATATAATGATCAAAAGATTTTTTTACAAAAGGTTTGTCTGAAGACCAAAATGTCAAAATATGAAGCTCATAGCTTCTACAAAGTGACGTCATGGATGACGTTCACGGTAACACATGACTGCTTGAGCAACCCTATGGAGAAGTCGACTCATGGACCCTGCCACTCCTACAGTATGATGTTGATTGCGTCATGGAACCTCTTACAGAGTCATGTCTGGAATATCTGCGGTCAAGCCCTCCAGATTTTGTTCCACCACTTGATAATCCTCTGCATATTGTGGCCCTACCGCTACCTCTCCTTGTCGTTGAATGGGATAAGTACCAGGAGGTCTGTAAGGTCCAACATATGTGACATCAACAACGATTTTGTATTAGTCTTTGAATGAACATATAAAACAAAAACATTTGAATATGATCAAAATTCACAAAACATTTAAAAAGAAAAATGTGTGTACTTCTTACCGAGGTCCCCCCACTGAGCATCCTCTGGCAGTACTAAATCTGGATCTCCTCGAAAATCCAACCCGGCATAAGCATAGTCGTCAACCATCAACAGTTGTGGTTGAAGCCAGTCAAAGAAAGTATCATCATACTTGATGATCAATCCAGCCACGTGCCGGGCCATAAGCTGACACCATCTCAGCATCCTTGGATCCCTGGGAGTCGGTATATTCCACTCAACCTGCAACCTCAGTAATGGGACCCTCTCAAGGAAGAAAGACACCGACAAAGATCAGTACCCAAATTTATTTAGGTCACCTCGTCTGCATTTGGTCAACTGTTTTTTTATACTACGAAGCACAACATCTGCCCAGTTGAACACCCGAGGTTCAGTACACTCGATGGCATACTGGAAGTAACTCTGTAATGCCATGTGAGGAGAAGAACTTCCAGCCATCCGAGCTATGGTGAATAGGATAGTACGGAGGGTCAAATCTCGTACCCCCCAAATAGCTACTTTTCCCTTCTTTCTCTCTGCCTCCGGGACGCAGTGTAAACGACAGTACTCACTCATGGGCAGCCCACCACCTCTTCCACCAGTCAGGCTCACATAGTGCCCATGCCACGACAATCCAGTCAAAAAGTAAATGTTAGTGTGTGGACCCCCACATGAAATACCTGCTGATCAGGGTCCCACATACGCACCAAGTACTATAACAACCTAACTCGGGCCCTCATACTCGGGATACGAAAGTACTTCAGGAGTTTACAGTTTCTCAAAGCAGCAATAGTAGGTGGATGATTTCAGGCCATTGCATTGTCTTCTTCATGCTCCCTTTCGCGCCATTCAAGCACCATTTTGATGGCCAATTATCTGCATAAGAGGCACAACAAGAAGATTAGCAACTTTTTTCATGATTTGGTTCTTGTTCATTGGGTAAATTTTTAAAAACATTTTGAGCTTTGCAGTTCTCGCAGGTGCCATGTGTGCAAAGTGCGAGAACCTCGCAGGTTGCCTTAGGCTCACCTGCGAGAATGCCCCATTCTCGCAGGTCCCATGTAGCCTGCCTGCGAGAATGGCAATGCGCAAGTAGGGCTTGCAAAATCAACCCAAAAATGAAATTTAACCAATGAAATTGCAAAATTAAACCATGAAAGTGTTAAGGATAAAGAGCCTACCTTACTGTCACTGATGGCTCGCTGAATGGTCTCTCGTAGCTCCCGCAATCTGACGTTGAACTTTGAGGGTAAAAGAGGGGTTTTTGAGCTCAAATAGTGGAAAGGTAAAAATGATGTGGTAAAAAGAGTATTTACTCCTTTTTATTTACTTTTACTATGTCATTTGGTTTTTTATGATTATTTATCTATTAAACCCTAATCCCTAATGTCATTTTGAGTGTAACTTTTGCAGGCGTGATGATTTTGATGGTCAAATACAGGGATACAAACATATTTTTCTTTGTCATCACGTGTTTTGATTGTTTTTTATGGTTTTTATATAAAACCTCGATCATGGTCTTTGTTCGCTCTTGCGCTTGAAAATACATGAGAATGCGATCGAGCATACTTTTATCACTTTTTCGGGCTCAACAAGGTTATACAAAAAAGGAACCCCCCTGGAGTCCTCTTTAAGCTCTTTTCAAACTCTCTAAACATGAAAAGCTCGTCGAGCGACCTTGCTATTTTCACACTCGATAAAGTATTTGAAGTAAGCGTTTGGTGAGCGATAATTTATCTCTTTTTCGGTCTCATCCAGACTATTTTACGAAAAAGGAACTGAGAGAGTTCTCTTTTAAGTGTTTTTCCAAACTCTATAATCATGAAAAACCTTCGAGTTTTCTATCTTTGGACTCGTTAAACAAACATCGACAGACCTGCAATGGGACCGAACCACTCCTTCTCAGGGTTCGTTAAACATACTCCAAGGGACTCGTCTGAAGGATGAGCTTACATCAACAAGCATATGTTATCCTCCTCAAGCTTGCGTAAAAATAAAGAGGTACTTGCCAGAAATGGTGGGGGAAAATTTGGGAAAGGGATATGATTTTCATCTTCGTATTGATTGGCAGTAAGTGTCGCTCTTGAACATGACACCCCCTATTCATTACATTTGAAGCCGGTTTGGGAAATCCATTTGTCTCTCATTCGATTTGTTACAAGGTCATTCCCTGTGTCTTCTTTGAGTCAATGCTGCCAAATCATTGGTCGTTTCGTTCATATGTTCAAGAGAAGTCCATCTGAAACCTATATTGAGTCGGCCATCTGCAGTTATCCATTCTCTCTGTGTCGGCCTTCCCTATGTCCAGTTCAATTTACATCATACTCTGTTTCACCTTCAAAATCTGTTACTCATTTCATGTCATTGATGGGGGATACATCAAGGCCCTCCTGTGACAAGTTTTGTTCCATCGACTTCAGTTCATTATCCGGAATCAAGACTTAGAAATTCTTTGGTACCTTTGAGCTTGCATGCCTCAATGGCAGGTTTCCTCGCTTTCGACAGTGGGTTTACATCATTGACCCATGATCGAAAGATTCCATCGGATGTTCGACTTCAACTCATTCATTCACACTCGATGGATTGTACTAATGTACCTAGGGAGTCATTGACATCAATGGTTATTTCCCTCGCACTTGTTAACGGTTTCATCAATGACTGGTAATCAAGTGGTTTCTGCCATGTTCGACTTCAACACATGTAATCACATGGTCAGATTCGTACTATGGGCGACGAGATTGGAGACCCTGGATATCATCTCTTTTGTCCAGGTTGCGATGGAGTATGTATAATCTACGACACATAGATCCACTGTGTATGTCTCGTGGCTATGTCATCTCAATTTGAATTTTTCGCATAGATCCACAGTGTATTCCTGGTGGCTATGCTATATTTTGACGACGTGGATCTACAGTGTATGATTGGTGGTCATGACCCATGTCTACAATGTCATGCTCCTGGTTTCTGACACACACATGCAGCTTACAAAGTCTTTCGGCTGTCACTGGTTCCAACCTCATACTTTGGGGGGCATTCTGTTACCCATGATTTTGGTCGTCATGATGATGTATTGATGATGGTGTACTCAGGCTCTTCATAAGAACTTTCTCCTGAGAAGAGTTACTTTCATCTCTTCCCAGAAAACTCATTTTTGAAGAAGGTTCGCAGGCTGCTAATACATTTGGGTGCGAGAATGACTGATTCTCGCAGGCTTCCTTAAGCCAGGGTGTGAACTTCTCGCACTGTGTTGAATAGCTAGGGTGAAAACTCTTCCTAAAGCATGGAAATAGATGAATTCTCGATGTTTCTAGAAGGGAATATTCTAGAAGGATGGGTTGGCATTCAAATGGTTATCCTAGTACTGGATTCCCTGATATTTTGGGATCATTCTTATCCAAGTAACTAATTCATTCTCTCCTATATATTGAGGGAATTCTC
>ML817237.1:155986-170002 GCA_009831015.1 Picea engelmannii | reverse complement strand
AAATTTGTGGTTAGGACTAACCATAATAGTTTGATAAACTTACTGGGGAAGAAGGACTTAAATGAGAGGCAACATAAGTGGGTCTGAAATTGTAGGCATATGAATTTTATATTGAGTATGTAAAATGGAAGAAAAATGTGGTTGTTGATGCTCTCTCCAAGAAACCTGAGATATGTTCACTTGCAGAGATTTCAGCCAACTGGAAATCTCATCTCTTGGTAGAGTATTCCAAGAATAAATTTTATTGTGAGTTGATGTATCGCAACATATAGGATGACATGTATAAAGTGGTGGATGACATCATCTACTACAAGGACTGCATATACTTAGTCTTTGAGTCCACACTGAAGGAGAATGTTATGAGGGCTATGCATGATACGCCTCTGATAGGTCATCCTGGGTACTTTAAAACTTACATACAAATTAGGGAGAGGTTCACTTGGAAGGGACTCAAAGATGATGTATTGAGACATGTGAGGGAGTGTATGACTTGTCATCAAAACAAGTTAGAGTAGACTCATCTTGTGGGGTTATTACAACCATTACCCATCCCAGAGAAAATTGGGAAAGTGTGTCCATGGACTTCATCATGGGTCTACCGAAGGTATAGGGAAGAGACTATATATATGTGGTGGTCGATCGGTTGACCAAATTCACACTTTTATTCACCATTTACTCATAATAAAAGGCATCATAAGTAGAAGATTTGTTCTCTAGGGAGGTATTCAGACTCCATGGGTTGTAAAAGTACATTGTTAGTGACAGAGACAATAGATTCCTTAGTAAATTTTCGCAGGAGCTGTTTAGGTTGGTTGGCACAAATTTGACTCCTAGCACTAGTTACCACCCCTGGACAGATGGTCAGACAAAAATCGTGAACAAATGACTCGAGGGGTATTTACATAACTTTGTGTCCAGGCAGCAGAAGACATGGATCAAGTGGTTACATTTGGGAGAACATTGTTATAATACCACTTATCACATGTCCATTTGTATGACCCCATTATGATCATTATATGGCTATTATTCTCCTCCATTTTTTGATTTGGAATTTGGGGATAGAAAGGCCCCCAAAGCCAAGGATTGGATCTAGGAGAGTCAAGACATCCTCAAGACTCTCAAGGAAAATTTACAAATGGTATAGAATCAACAGAATATCTATGCAGGCAGGCATAAGGTTGAGCGCATTTTTGAGGTGGGAGACTTGGTATTTTTTATATTACGGCCCTACAGATAGTCTTCATTGAAGAAAATTGGTGCAGTAAAACTAAAACCACGCTTGTATGGCCACTATAGGGTGATTCATAGAGTTGGTGAGGTATCTTATGAGCTTGAGTTGTCGGAAGGGAGTAAGATCCACAATGTGTTTCATGTTTTGTGCCTCAAGAAGGCATTGGGACAACATGTCACTTCTTCGGCAAAGTTACCCCCATTGGATGAGGCAGGGTAGTTAGTGTTGGTTCCTGAAAAGGTTATGGAGGTCCAGGAGAGGATATTGTGTAACATGGTGATCCAAGAGTACTTCAACGGGTGGAGAGATTTTCCAGTAGAGAATGCCACATGGGAAGGTGACCAGATCTTGCAACATCCAAACTTGCAGTTGCTTGAGGACAATCAATCTCAGGAAGGGAGGATTGTAATGCCCATTTCCAAATGATCAATCAAGGAGATTGACAAAATATCCTAGGTGATTCTCGTAGGCTATAGACAATGAAAGAAAAAGAGAATTAATTAATTATTTGATGTTGGTGGGGCGAAAAAAGCAATATTTTTTAAAGTGACATTGAATAATTAAGTGAAAAGGTGTTTTAAGTGAATTTTAGCTTATAAAGTCACTTTAATTTATCAAAAGGGTAAAAGGGTCAGAAAAAGGGTGATCGAGGAATTAACAGACGAATGAGGGAGCCCTCTCTCATTATACGTTGTTATTTTCTAAAAACCAATTTGAGGAGCTCCTGTGGCTTTTGGTTCTTGGGACAAAAAACCATAGAGAGGAAGATTGGTTTCGGTGGTGAGACCATCCACCCTAGCTAGTCGTAGAGATAATATCACTAAGATATTTTCATTGTGACTAATTTTCTCATTGTGGCTAAGTTTTCTCATTCATACAACAGAGTTTTATCATTTCATGGTTGAGTTAGCTTGTATGAGGGGTGATTTCTCTTGTGGAGGTTGAGTTATCTATGTGCGGGATATGATATTCCTATGGTATCCATATTTAATATTATAGAAGCTGAGTTTGTGGAACAAGGTCGATTTCTTAACTATTGGAGGTCAATTTTCTTGAAGGGATCGAGATATCTCCTTGCTTAGAGGAGTTCCTTTCTATTTGGGGGTCTATTTTTGAGTATTGGACCAATATTATTGTTGTTGGTCAAGTTCCACTCTTGCTGGGATTTTTTATCCTCTTGTTGGGTCGTGTTTAGCACTTGGGAGGATCGTTTACCTTGACTAGAGGTTGTGGGCTTGTAGTGGCCTTCCTTATTTGCTAACAGATTTGGGAAGAGTTTGATTTAGTCTCCGACAACAAGCTACAACAATATCTATCTTTGATATCTCATATTTTTACCATCTTTTGAACTAAGGTTAGATATATAGAATAAAATCTCATATTCTTGTGGAAATTACTTACTATTATAGCGATTATTTGAGTGATTATCTTGGGTATCTTGTTGTAGTATTTTGCTTGAAATATGAAATTGGTATGTGGCATTAAAACCTCAACCATCCTTTAAGAAACCACCTCTAACCAACCAAACAAACAATCATAAAATATAGTAGCATATAGAGGATTTATATGGGGTTTGGGAGTGTATCCACAAGTGTTTCACAAAGTATTTATATCAGAAATAGACTTACAATAGGTAGAGAAAGGGGCTAACAGTGGTTTTGAGTCAGTTTGCACACTGTTGAAAAAACAACTACATTGTTAAACTGTAACACACCCGACCCCTGAGTGACTTTCCTAGTGATGGGGCATCAAAATTTTGTTCTCCTTAAGTGATCAAATCCTTCATTTAGGGTTTCTACCACACTCTGCTCGTCCAGAGTTTTCTAACCACGATCTCCATGCTCAAAACCGAGCTCATAACCAATAGGTATACCTTTTCGATATTCTTCAGGTGTTCATTGGTTGAAGGCCACGTGAATCCACGTCACACGCGTTATTTCCAAGTTCATTCCTCCACGGTGGAAGACCATCCACTGCTCGATCCTGTGGCTGGACTCACTCTCTTTCTCCTATATCAGTTGTGGAGGAATTTGACACTTCGACGCTCCAACGCTTCATGCTTCTTACTATCTATGCATGAGACCACCCGGAGTTTTGAACTTCTAAAATCCCGTAGCTCACCACGTGGCTCTGGCCTCCTGGTTGTTCAGTTTCTTTATCACACTACATCCCAAACCCTCCGGAGTCCCGAAGCCCCAGACTCCCAAAGTCCCAGTCACTTCACCAACCACATTGGCTAGGTAGGCAAGTATCAAGAGTTGACTCGTAGGAGGGGTCAGGGTGACATGTTTTATGTTCCAATGGGCCTGTAGGGTACATGATACAAATGAATCCGAGTGACACATGGCACGTCAAGTTGGGGTCCATGTCACCTTGGGTGGCGTCACTGCACCACATCACCCCAGACTGACAAGATTCTACATTCTTCATATCTCACGGTCGAGATCTGGCCATGCAGACGTATAGATATATGGCTCTGGTTACCTCAGGAATTCGGCATTCGGGAGTGTTCCTATGAAAAATCCTCTGATCTCCTGAAGTGCCCAATCTCCGAATTAAAGGGGTTAGCGACACGCGTCCTCGATATATTGACAGTTGGGAAATGATCCGAAGGATCCCTTGATCTACAGTTCTGGGTCCTTCGCGGCTCCAACCTTCAGGGCTTGGATCCTGGTTTAGTTGGTAAGAGAGGTTCTCCTAACCACCTAGATAACTTCCTAACGTTGGTCAACCTTACAGGAAACCGAGTCTCCCAGTTACCTTCGACTAGTATAAGGCTGGTAAAGTCGGTCATACTCCGAAGTCCCGAACTTTCGAAGCTCCAAAGCCAAGAGGACCTAGCTTCCTTAGGCTTAGCCTAAGGTTCCTGGGTATTGGTCATATGGGTTCTCTCGAATGGATCTCGTCCGCTCGTCTCCCAAACGAAGATACCTTCTCTTTTCAAGGCTCTAACTTCGCTATCCTTCCTGAGCTTTATCATAAAATGGTTAAGGACTTGGAGCTGGAATCTCGATCGCAAAACAAGGAGGCTGAAGAGGTATCATCTTCAGACAAACAGGTTCAGATCGACCCGATATCTCTAACTTGGTCATCTTACATACTTATGTCCCAAAAAGCCTCAAGAACTAAGCTAGGGCATACTATTAAGTACCAAAGAACTGAATACAAAAGCACCACAACAGATATAGAAGAACAATATGCAAAATATCTCTTATTACTATCAAACTCGTAGGGTAGGGAAACACCATACAATGGATCCTATTATGGAAGAGATCCTCTCATGTTCACTTTCCTCTTCGAGGGGGCATCCTCCTATTGAGCTACCACTCACAATACAATAATTCTCTTCACATACCATTACATTGCTTGAACCCCTTTATAAAGTGCTACCATCACCTAAGAACATTCTAGAGAATGAATCTTCTAGAAGTATAACCTTTTAAGAAGTCCTCTTACATTTATTACATCTAACTAATATCTAACTACCATAGTGGGCCTTATTTAATAATATAGTGGACCTAGTCCACCTTACATTGAATGGCCTCCATTATTATCACTATGGGCCCTATGGGCCTCTCCACTACCTCTCTAGCTACCTTACATTCAATCCCCCTTATGAAAGTGTTGTCCTCAATGCTTGATGTACAACCATATACCAGGGTGCCATGGATAAGTGTGCACCATAGTGTTGAAGTAGACTAGAGAACCAGGGTCCCATTGAGAAATGGAAGCCACCATACTGAAGTAGTCCAACTGCCATTGTAAACCAGGGTCCCATGTCCAATTTCTCATGTGAACCCCACATGGAAGATATTGACACCCAATAACCAACTGAAAATGATGCTCCCAATACTGACATGTATCATGTGGATCCAAATAAGAATATCCATCCACATAGTGGGAGAGGATCAAAGTTGAATCTGGAAGGAACAATACCATTGTAGAATATGCATGTTGGATGTTGGTAATTATAACTAGCTCCTAATGTGGGACATGATGTTCTCTACAAAAGGTGGAGTAGAGTCATCAAATAAAATATGGAAGTGGTTGTCATCCCAAAAATGACAACTATCCATATATCAATCATCGCAATCGGCATCCAAATCATACCGAGCATATATTTCTTGATTATATTCCTGATTTCTGCCATAAGAAATCCCCCCTGCATGCTATCTAATGAATCTTGAATACCACGAAAACTATCATTGAGGTCATTTGTGAGGCCATCTACAAAGTCATCCAATGCACCACACAATGTGTCATATAATTGGGATTTGGATGCTTTAGTAATTTGTAGAATTTCTTTGAGGGTTTGAGAGGAAATAACCATATGAGCACCCTATGAAAATTTATGAACTATGCAGTCTCGTCGTCGTCATGAAAAAACCCAAAAAATAGAACAATAAGTTACGGCAGAAAGTCGCACCACAAGAACTGATACCAATTGTTAAGTACGAAAGAACTAAATACAAAAGCACCACAACAGATATAGAAGAACAATATGCAAAATCTCTTTTATTACTATCAAACCCTTAGGGTAGGGAAACACCATACAATGGATCTTATTATGGAAGGGATCCTCTCTTGTTCACTTGCCTCTTCGAGGGGCCATCCTCCTATTGAGCTACCACTCACAATACAATAATTCTCTTCACATCTCATTACATTGCTTGAACCCCTTTAGTGCTACCATCACCTAAGAACATTCTAGAGGATGAATCTTCTAGAAGTAGAACCTTCTAAGAAGTCCTCTTACATTTATTACATCTAACTACCACAGTGGGACTTTATTAATATAGTGGACCTAGTCCACCTTACATTGAATGACCGCATTCTCATATATTAAATGACTTACACTAATAACACATAACTACATTCTCATTGGGTACCTCCCTAGGTACCCCATATTATGTCCCTATGGACACTACACATACAAACTATCAGTTGGAAGCATAAGTTCACAAAGAGATGAGTGCATACACATATCATGACCATTCCACATAGAAACCATCTATAAATACACATACATATAAATCTATGCATTCATCCATTATTCCAGTTCAATACGTAAAGCAGGGAAAATACTTATCATAACCAGATAACATGAAGCGACTGCTGAAAGGGGTGCATGTTTCCACCCAACCATAGGCTCAACCACTCCTAACAGATTTACCACTAGCCACCCTCGAGCTAGACCACGATGCTCTGCAAAAGAATCCTTTCTTCCAACTCAGTGACAGTAGGGACGGAGGTTACTCTCCTCCTCCTGCAAGATCTTGGAAACGGTTTACACAATACCAAGCAAGGAGGATCAACCTCATTTATCATATTGTATCATTACCATTCTAGCCATTTCCTCCGACCAGAACACACTCATCCCTTAGTTCTTCCTTGAACCCGAGAGCTTTTTTCTCTTGTCTCTGTATTCTTCGCAGGTCTTCCTCTACCCACCCGCTTCCTTTCTTTCCTTCCTCAACAAAATTGTGTGCGGATTGAATTTCCAGTCTGTGGTCAGGTTTGAAAGCCTTACAGATGGGTGTTCTGCCCCATCGCTTCATTAACTCTTGAGGAGGTCTTCCCACCTACCAACCTGATTGTAATTCATTTCTGAGTCAGAGGTCTATTCTGGTCCTGAGTAATTAAATCCAATAAAGTATTGGTTTGGTGGAGGTTAACGTAACCATTCCTAGTTCTCTCTCTTACCACACCGCCTTTCTAGAAATCATGCAACACTTATCCATTTTCTAGTAAATAACATAATTTACATTCATTGACCTTTTATACAAAGGGACATGCAAACAAACATTCACGCATATTGAGTTTTCCATAGTCTCTTGGCCAATATAGTTATATTTACAAACTGGGGGAAACAGGGTGTTACATAAACTAAAGGGAAAAAAAATAAAAAATAGTGGGGTCCTTACAATTTGTGTGTGTGTGTGTGTGTGTGTACATACATACACATAAAAGAGACAAAAGTCCACTTGTAACCGAGGGGAAAAACTCATAATTTCATTAAAATATATAAGAAATTACATTTTGTATATGTTGGGAAGCATTGCTTGAGTTCTAAGTCAAAAACATAGAGAAAATTTCTCTTTTAGAATTGGGTATATATTTCCATAATATCTAGGAGGGTCTCCATAAACTTCCATAGATATTTCCTATAGGTTCTATCCATCTAACCATTACAGAGCTTAAAATCATGCAATTTTTTTAATCAAAATCTTCCTTAATCCCTTAGAATAATCATGTACAACATTCACCATAATTAAGCTAGAAAACAAAGGCAATACAAAGCTTATAAAAGATTAAAATAGGAGAACAACTAAAAGGTGGGGCATGTATATAATGGGCACAATGCCCATCCTGATCTTCCACAACCTACCAAATTCTGGGATCCAAAGACAATGCTTCTTTAGATAAAGTATCAGTTGGGACATTTCTTTCTCTAAATAACTAATACAAGGAAATATATATGAATTGCCGCCAATAAGCTACAGTCTCCTCATAAATCGAGTGTAAAACAATATTTTCAAAAGAAAATGAATCCTTTATCCATTCGATTACTACTAGAGAGTCACCAAAGACTCGTGCTTTCTAAACACCCTTTTCAACACCAATTAGAAGTGTTAAATTTAAAACCATTAGTTTTGATAAGTTGTTTGATCCCCTTCCTAGGCCCACTTTGAATTTTTAAAAATAAGAGAAAACTCCACTTACTAGGGGGAACTAGTAAAATGTTGTATCTCCAGAAGGAGGAAATAATGGTAAGTTTGTTGTCCAACTTATGAAATCTACATGTTTGGAATTTTTCTCCACATCAACATTGTCAATCTCCTCTCCAATACCAAGTCCTGTAAAAATCCTTCAAACTGGACAAAAACATTCAATTTAAATGTAAAATTTTAGCATTGATTAATAATAAAACTTATATTAACAAGTCAGATAATGACTTAACAATTTGGCTTCGGTGCATTCTCCTCTTAAATTTTGATCACCTTTATTGGATAACACCCTCTTCTTAACATAACTCTCTTTGCCCTCATGGTAACATGGCTTATTCGACATTTTAGTTAACAAATTAAATTCCGAAAAAGAGAAAATGTTGAAAAAGAACCAAATCATTAATCCATTGTCCTACTTCCGTAAACTAGTTATAATAAAGTCTTACATACATACAATTATCACTAGATAACAATCTAACTAACAACCATTAAAGTGATATTAACATGTTTGTAAGAATTCACTATAATTAATTAAAGGAAGTATAATAATGGGTTTCTAATAATAAATTATGATGTGTATAACCTTATTGTTTCATTGATCTTATTTGAGATGAGGAGTAGCAAGTCACTTGATCTATATGTTTTTCAATCATAAAACCCCCTAGCAATTGAATTTGAAATTATTGTACTTTTACCACAACTGCCCTACCTGATTTCTTTCTTACCTTTACTTGATTCGGAATCACTATACTTTTACCCATAACTTCCCTACCTCACCCTTACTCTATATGCTATTGATGTGTTTCATTTCTATCTTATATAGCCCCAACATGACAATGTTAAGAACTATATCATATAATACCCATATGTATCTCTATAATGGGGTAATAGATAGTGAGTGGTGATAGATAGTGAGTGAATAAAAAGAAGTCAAAATCTAGTCAACAATTTTCATGTGTGAAATGTAAAAACCTCATTTTTCCAAAATAATTATAATCTAACTACATTTTTAAAATGACCTAAAATAATTATAATCTAACTACATTTTTAAAATGACTTAAATATGATTAAATTATATATAATCAATCAAATTTCTCTACCTATAAATTTAAAAACCTTTCAGATAAAGTATGATGCCTTGAAATGAAACAACATTCATTCGAAAATGGTCCCAAAGTATGATTAATTTATATATAGTCAATGAAAATTATCTACTTATAAAATAAAAAAACATTTCAAATAAAGCATGGATGCCTTAAAAAAAACATTTCAAATAAAACATGGATGCCTTAAAATGGACAACTTTCATCCATAAGAGCGTATTCATATTCTTGTCTCTTGTTGCTCGACACAAAAGCATGTATTTATCTATTGACTTTTACAAAACATTTTTTTAATACAAATTCATATATTTTTAATTGATATTTATTTGAGATTAAAATTGTGTGTATTTTATTTTTGAGGTGTAGAATAGTTGGTGATGGAGTGTGTTGTAAAGGCACTCCGTGATGTTAAAGTTATTGATTTGAAACCTGCAAGAACAAAAAATCTAACCATGTTAAAAGTTTGTGTGGTTCAGGTCGGATGCAATCTCCAAATGATTTTGACAACTTAAATACCTTTGAATCATAATTTTTCAATACAAAATATCATTTATTTAAAATTATAGTTATATATATTTTAAAATTATTATATCTAAGATATTTAATACTATTTAACATTTAATAATATTAAAGTAGTGTTAAGGTTATGAATTTGCTTCATACAATATATATTATATATTGATATTTATAATAAAATTTATAAATAAAAACATTATTTATTTTATTAAGAGAATAAATTAAAAAAATTGTTTATTGTAGTGAGAGAACGAAATATATTATATCTTCCAATATTATTAAGATGTATAATCTAGCCTAGTGGTAATGGTAATATAATATAGTATAAAGTGATAATAATCAAATAAAATAAAAATATATAAGTTGGTTTAATATTTTAATTATTAATTATATTACAAAGTGAAGTGAATTTTATAATTTAATATAAATAATATGTGTAAAATATGAGGGTGGGGGACATTAATAGAGAAAATGTATAATTACATTTTCTCTATCAATACCCCACCCTCATATTAAATGTATAAGTACATTTTCTCTATTAATACCCCCATCCTCATATTAATGCCCCTCACCCTCATATAATAGAGAAAATGTAATTATACATTTTTTCATATTAATATCCCCTACCCTCATATTAATGCCTTATATGAGGGTGGGGGAAATTAATAGAGAAAATGTACAATTATGTTTTCTCTATTAATGCCCCCACAGAGGAAGCAGAGGTAGCAGACTAGAGACCGTATCATGCTTCTTTCCTTGATAGGTTACTCTCATTTCTTCTTTCCTACCTAGAGATTAATTACAAAGTGAAGTGGATTTTATAATTTAATATAAATAATATGTGTAAAATAATTAAACCATATTACATTGAAATTAAAAATAAGTGGGATTAGTATAAAAGTTACTTAGTATTTATTTTTCATAAAAAGTTTGTTAAAAATAATTAGCTATTAGCTTACAGGTGGGTACCAACTAAAATGTCTTATATATGTAATCACTCACAAGTTACATAAGTTAATGAAATTTTAGAGATGTATATTAATATTATCCAGTTAATGAAACTTTAGATATGTATAAGGTAAAAACACAAGTTAATGTTCTTTAAGAATATACAAATATAAGTTAATTTGGTTGAAATTTTAAAATTTAATCCAATACAAATTACAATTTTACAAGCCATAGGGACAAAACACTACAACAATAACTAAATCACAAAGTTGTGGAGATTGGCTTTTACATAACATAGAGTGAGATAGAAAATGCTTAATGTCTTTGAACAAGCTCGAACAATTCTAAGTGTAAAAGTTTGTTCATTCTTCAGTTTCTAACAAGACTAAATCTACAAAAGAATGGCTAAAGTAAGCAGAAGTTAGAAAAAAAGTTAAAAATGATAATATAAAACTTGTATTCCATACAACACTTTCAAATGATTCTATAAGATCATAGATTACATTTTTTTTTGAAGTGAGAGAAATGGTTTGCAACCTACCTAGCAATGTTGTCGTTGAGTTTAAAGAAATGACACTCTAGGTCATTGGACTTCACCCAAAACTCAATCCATGTTTATTCTAGGGTCATGAACACCCCTAAGTAAGTTACCACTCCCAGATGGAAAGTGCCTCGTAATCATTTTATGACCCTTACATTCCAAATTCTTAGCCAATCAGAAGAAGTTTATAAGCATACTCCAAGACTATAGGGCAGGTTCAACCCATTCTACACAAGTCAGTCATCACAAAGGCTATGAGGTTTCAATCACTTATAGCATCCAACCACCTTGCTTGCTACCATTCAAATGCAAAACCCTTTTTGTAGATTAACTTCATGCCAAGGAGGAAAGAAATTGCATTCTATGGGTAAGTGGGAAATATTTGAAAAATGTTAATAGTAATTTTTATGGTTTTAAAAATATTAATAAATTTTAATTGTGATTTAGTTTGAAAGCATGTTTTGAACAAAGGTTTTCAATTACCTAATGAACTTTTAAATTATCTTTGTTTTACCATATGTATTGAAAAATTGTGATGTGGAATGGAATAAATGCTTAGTATAGTTGTGAATGTGTGTGTGTGTGTTGATAGATTTCCCTTGCTTGATTTGGATATCGAGAGGAGGTGCAAGTTGTCATTTGGACAAAAAAAACTTTTAAAAGTTAAATAAGAAATAAATAAATTATTTAACTTATGATCATATTAAAACATTAAAAAGTTAAGTAGGAAACAAACCCCTACCTTTTCCACCCTACATGAATTCCTCGAAGCCCTAAATCAAATCAATCAAAACAGACTTCATAATTTTCCTATTGGGTGAAGGAAGAAATGAAAAAAGGCATATCTTGACACTTACATTTATCCAAGAAGGAAGGCCTTGTAGAAATTGTGATGACATCTTCATCTCGGACAAAATGTTCCAACACAGCAACCTTAGGAGCAATATTAGTGTCTATCTATGAAGATCCCTTTTAGTAGGAACATTTTTTGGATTTGAATTTTCCACTCTAATAGCTTGATGGGTTTCTAAAGAGATGCGTGTTTCCAATTCCAATACTAGTAACTTTGGAACCTAGCTCCACCTTGTCTCCCACCTTTTTTTTATTGAATATACTCTCTTCTTTCTTTTGGACAAATAGGGTTTTCCATATGGCCATTTTGACTTTATATTACCATATCCATAGAAAAAGTTGCAATGGAAAAGACATTAACATAATCCAATAGCTAGATATGTCTCCAATTCTCAATTTCCACTCTATCAAACAAACCAAACCCTAGATCCGTCTTAACTAGGATTCAAGCAACAAATTTTATAGTCGAATTATTTGAATCCTCATCAAAACTAACAAACCCCAATACTATTCCCAATTTCTTTCAACATAGACTTATTCCATAGTTCTAAGGGTAAACCCAACATTTTAACACAAATAGGATGCACAATGACCCTTTATGCCCACTTCTAAAGACATAGGCTAGCCAACCTTGAGATAAAATGTGATATGAGGGCATATACTTGAGGATATTGACCCATACCTTGCCAATCCAATCACATGGAAATTTAATCTTCATAAATATACCTAGAGATCTCCGGGTGAAATCACGAAGGTGGGTTACACTTTCGTGACAATCGGGTCTCCAAATTTTTGAAAAACAAATTTTCGGCAGAACTAAATAACTTTTTCGGCCGAAAGATATTATTTTCGGCCGAACTATTGTTCGGTCGAAAACATAAACGTCAAATCAAACGGAGACATAACCGGGCCCTCGATTTGCGTGTAGAAATTTGGTCGGCTGGATATTTTTTTTCCGACAATAGTTTTTTGGCCGAACTATTGTTCGGCCGAAAGATTGTTCGTCCGAACAATTTTTCGACCGAACAATAGTTCGGCCGAAAAATGTTTTATATAATTGCCACACATCGATGTGGGACGGTTAGAAACTTTTTTGGTTGTGAGGCTCTTTGCGAGAGTCTGTGTCGTCGAGGTCTGTGTCGCCGAGGTCTGTGTCGCCGAGAGCTGTGTCGTCGAGGTCTGTGTCGCCGAGGTCTGTGTCACGGGAGCAGTGGTCGCGGTCGTAGGAGCAATTTCGAGTGGTCGCGGGAGAAATTTGGAGGTATTTTACATTCGTGTTTTCGTTTGTATGTTATATTGCATTTGCATGTATGTTATATTGCGTTTGTATGTTATATTGCATTTGTATGTATGTTATATTGCGTTTGCGTACAGTTATATTGCGTACAGTTATATTGCACAGTTATATGTATGTTGTGTACATATAACTGTATGTTGCGTATATGTATGTTGCACTGTGCAATATATGTATATTGCACAGTTATATTGCGTTTGCGTACAGTTATATTGCGTACAGTTATATTGCACAGTTATATTGCACAGTTATATTGCGTACAGTTATATTGTGTATAGTTATATTGCACAGTTATATGTATGTTGCGTACATATAACTGTATGTTGCGTATATGTATGTTGCACTGTGCAATATATGTATATTGCACAGTTATATTGCGTTTGCGTACAGTTATATTGCGTACAGTTATATTGCACAGTTATATTGCGTACAGTTATATTGCGTACAGTTATATTTCACAGTTATATACAATTATATTGCGTTTGTATGTATGTTATATTGCGTTTGCGTACAGTTATATTGCACGGTTATATTGTATAGTTATATTTTCAGCATGGAGCCTAATAGGGCCACTAGAGAACACCTTGCAAAGGGATCATTTGACTTCTACCATCTTCCCATTGAGCTGATGAAAAGGATTTTGTACAAAAAAATCCACAGCATTTTCTGCATCATAGACAATGAAGCCAAATCCTCGAGGTGATTGAGTTCTCGAATCATACATTACAAATGCATCGGTAACTGTGCCAAACTGCTGAAAATAATTTCTCATGTCATTCTCAGTGACTGTAGGTGCTAAGCCA